>JAGFMK010000470.1:0-22422 GCA_021030975.1 Lichenothelia convexa | reverse complement strand
TAGACGACTATCCCCCTCTCCTAGGGGGAGGTCTCCTGACCTCCTAGTTAAAGCATCTGGCTTAGTACCTAGCCGTCCGGGACGGTACTGAATCTTGAAATTAAACTAACTTAGAAACTTGGCCTATCTTGCTTGGCGCCGTGTTAGAGTCTTTATTGTTATAAAGTACTCTAGGTTCTAGTGGTCTATAAGGACTTATATAGGCATTCTAGAACCTTTTAGTTCTAGACGCTATTCTTTAAAAGCTCGGATAATTGCTAGTAATTCCTTATTATAAATCTCGTAGTTATATTCTGCCAGCGAGTGCTTCTAGGAAAAGAAGGCTACTAGACGTAGAATACTATCTAGGCCCCTCTATAATAGAATTCCGGCTGTGACAAAGTCAGAGGCGTCTGTTTCAATAATACACTCTAGATCTAGATCGAAATATGCTAGAATAGGAGCCGTAGTAAACGCCGTCTTTAACTTGTCAAACGCCTCCTGGCATTTATCTGTCTATTTAAAGTTAACGTCCTTCCTAGTAAGCTGGTAGAGTGGATAGACAATCCTTAAGAAGCCATAAATAAATCTTCGATAGAAATTTGCAAAGCCTAGGAATGCCTGGACGTCTTTAACGTTCCTTGGAGTAGGCCAGTCAACAATAGCGGATATCTTAGTAGGGTCTATTTTAATCCCAGACGTAGATACAATTAATCCGAGATATTTAACCTCCTGGACGTAGAAGTTATACTTAGTGATATTGATCTAAAGGCCTACCGCCTATAGCTTAGTAAGAACTTGCCGGACGTGCTCCTTATGTTCTTCTAGTGAGTCACTATATATTAAGATGTCGTCAATATAGGCGGTGTAGAAGCGGTCTAGATATTCAAAGAGGACATTATTAATATAATGCTGAAAAGTGCTTGGAGTATTTACAAGTCTAAAGGGTATAACTAGGTATTTAAATAGGCTAAAATATATCTTAAATACTGTAAGCCATTCTTGACCGTCTTTGATCCGGATTCTATTAAACGCGGCAATCACGTCTAATTTTATAAAGTACTTTACTCTTAATAGGCGATTTAATATCTCCCGAATTAATAGTAAAGGATACTAATTCTTGACTGTAATATTGTTTAATCTATAGTAGTCGACACAGAAACGTAACCCGCCACTAGGTTTCTTAATAAATAAGACAGGTGAAGTAACAGGTGATAAACTTAGATAGATAAATCCCTTCTGTAAATAATCGTCTAGGTATTTTTATAGAACTTGTAGTTCCCCTTAGGATATTCCATAAAGACTCAATGTAGGTAGCTTCAAATTTGGCTCTAAGACTAGGTCATGGTCGTAGACTCAGTGCGGTGGTAGTCGGTCACTCTTCTGCTTAGAGAATACCGGTAGAAAGTCGTAGAGTTCCTTAGGTAGTAACGTCTTAGGATCGATATTAGGCTTTGGCGCTAAAGCCTTTTTAATATCGGCTATAGTAACTGAGAATATTTCACAGGTTCTACGTCTTGCTAGTATAGTAAATACTATAGTATTTATTTAGGCTATATCTAGGATAGGTAGGTCTAGATTCTAGTATATAGCCTATAGTACTAGTAGATAGGCTGTAGGCTTCTTCTTGGTTTTCTTTTACTTAACTTTCTTATACTTAGGTTCTTGAGGAATAGTATTATCCCACTAATATACTATATTTTTAGACCTAGTAGACCCTTAAGAGCGTAAGATAGAGCGTAGCGTGGTTGTTTCAACTTGACGCAGCCGGAAGGATATAGATCTCTTAGGTCTTTAAACCGAGTCCTCTTCACTAAGACCGTAGTAAGAGGTCGGAGCTTAGACAATAGTATAAGGCGTAACGGGTGACTTAGAAACTCGACAATGGTCTCGATAATAGTATAACATAAACCGTAATATATAATCCCCCCCTTAGTACATAGAGTCATGAATGTAGGACCACTTAGTTCCAATAGAAATAGGGTACTTAGACAACTTAGTAATAAGTAAGACAGCATTATTTTCTGTGTAGAACGCCTTAGAGTCCCCAAGCGTAAGTGATAAGGCCTAAATAGCAGTAGTAAGTGCGTTGTGGATAACTCTGCCATTATAGACGGCTACGCTCTAGGGATTCTTTAGCTTAAATGTAGGTATCTTATATTCTTGGACGTAGTCTTTATTAATTAAAGCGTAGCAAGTGGCACCAGTATTATAGAGCGCTACGATATAAAATGTATTTATCCCTATAGTAATTTTATAGTTGTAGATAGGGCTTTTACTATAAAGCTCTTCTTCTGTAAGGGACATAGATTCTATACTCACTAGCCCCTGAATGAGACTCTTCTTAGGGGCACACCATTTTCTGACTTTAGACTCTTAGGGCGCCTAGCACTGGTCTAGTGTGACCTAGACTTAGATGGCGTTGGTAGATGTGGTACCTAAGCTGCAGAATTTTGAACTATAGGGGACGTAGAATATAACGCGGTAACCTAGGTGTAGGATCTCTATAGTAAAGCTGAACGGGAATAACGTGAAGAACTAGGACTAGAATAGCGAGGTTGATTTAGGCAGTTGACTCTCATATATTGACCACTATAATAAAAGTATAGTCTGTGTTAACGACGACGCTCACGTTCAGATTCAGATATCTTAGTACAATTTCCAGTACGAGATAAATCTATTGGTTTAGTAGTAGGAATAGGTGTCTATAAAGTCGTAGAGGCCGGATAGAACGGTATAAACGGGACGGTAGGACCAGGAGACCTAGGACGGAACGGAGCATTGTTAACCGCCCTAGATAGTTGTCTAAGGGGTGCTTGGAATTGACGCAGACGGTTATCAAGATCTTATAAATGCTTTATAAAGTCCTTAAATTCTTAGGATAGTGGTGGACTTGAAATAAGCAGTGAGCGTAATTCCTGCGAGATATTTTGCTCTAGTAAGACAACTAGAGCACCTTCTAGGTAGTCCGCCTCTAAATATAGGCGTTGGAATTCTGCGAGAAAGGCGCTAAACTCTTGATTCTTTTGGCGTAATTAGAAGAGTTTTGCTTGTGTATTTACAACGCGGTTCGGATCACTAAATGCTGTCTCTAAGGTGTTTAAAATATCTTTATAGTCTCTAAGTATAGTAATACCCTCCTTTAGATAGGGTAAAATCTGACTGTAAGCTGCCCTAGTAAGTCGGCTATAGATATAAACTATACACTATTGTGGTGTAGTATACCAGTCTAAATTTACTACCATCTTATTATAAATCTGGCTCTTAAATCGTTTAAAGTCCTGACGATCCCCTGTAAATTCTGCTGGGTCGGGAAGGCGTTCTGAAAGTGTGACTCTAATAGGCTTGTCCTAGATAGGTACCTGGGATTATTAGGTTATAGATTAGGTAGAGGTAGTAGAGAGTATCTATAAAATTAGCTGTGAGGCTTGGAGTTGTTCTTGGAGGTTCTAGATATTAGCTTGGAGTCAGATATTGTGTTTATAATAGGTTTAATTATTAACATGTAATTGGTGGGTTTATTTATATAGGTTTTAGACGTCTATTTAGAGTTGACTATTCTGTACGGAGACTTTAATAGATAGAGAGTAAAGCGTCGCGATAATTGTCTAGAGGTTCTCAGGGTTGTTTTAAAATATAGAAGTAAACGTTTCCGGCTTAGTAGGGCATTGCGAAATTAGATTCAAAAGTGTAGTTGCTATAGCAAAGCTGCGGTAGATAGATAGGTCCTAGGATCTGGTATCTATCTAGGGCAGTAGAGTGAGGGACGCTTCGTAATGTCAAGGTCGGTGGCTAGGTAGCCTAGGGACCTAGACTAGGATATAGAATAGATATAGAGACTATAGATTATCTGTAGGTAATACCTAGCTAGATAGACAAGACGAAGCGTAGAGAGAGAAAGCTAGAATACACGAGTTAGAGGGAAAACCCCTTATAAGCTTCCGGCCCTTAGCCTAATAATAATCTAGACCCTGAACTCCTAGCCCTAATATCAGATCGTGACATAAACTTAAGCTTATACTTACCTTACTTTCTATATTATTAACTATTATCTATAGTCCTAACGCTAGAATCCTTATTATTAGTATAGATACTAGTCTTAAAGGCTATACTAGACACCTTTTATAAAAAATTAATAGAAAGTAATAACTAGTATAATTTAAAAGTAGTTTATAGTCTAAGATATAATAAATATTTAATGCTAGTAAACGGGAATATTTAGGACTGCTTATAATGCTTAAGAAAGTCTATCCTTAGGTTTATAGTCAATATTTTATTATTAAAATAGATACTAATATCCTTATAAAGTAGCTAAGTAAGATAATAGTTAAGCTTTTTAATGTAATAGTTATATACTAGATTATATAGATATAATTATTTGACTTTAATGTAGTTTATATACCTAGAAAAAAGAATACTACTACGGATTCCTTATCTTAAAGACTAAAAGGATTAGATAATAATCTAGGTGCCTAGTGTAATATAGGACGTTACTCTTACTAAATTAGCTAGATATTAGCTAGTAGTAATATTCTATATTACTACTAGAGCTAAGGAGAAAGAGGAAGTAATATACTAGTAGACGTTTATTACTAGAAGTAGAAACGGTCTACTAGGATATAGACCACCGAGAGTTATACTACTATTATTAGCAGCTACTATTAAAAAAGGGACTTAGTATTAGTAGGAACTAATACTAAGGGAAGAAGTACTTCTACTAGCAAGTCTAGTAGAGCGTTAATAGTAATACTATTAAGGTTAGTAGCTAGATAGCCTAGAATCCTAGACTAGAATATAGAGTAGATATAGAGACTATAGATTATCTATAGGTAATACCTAGCTAGATAGATAAGACGAAGTATAAGGAGAGAAAGCTAGAATATATAAAGTAGACTGAAAACCCTTTATAGGCTTCCGGCACTTAGCCTAATAATAATCCCAACTCTAAACCTTAGTCCTAGTATTAAATTGTAATAGTAGGCCTTCTTCTTAGGCTGAAGCTCCTAGAAGGCCTTTAGTATTCTATAGTATTATTATTATAGTTATAGTTTTCATTGCTATTTAGGGGTTTTATCGCTATTTAGGGGTTTTATCGCTAGTTAGGTGTTTTAATACTAGCTATATACTAGCTACACACCCTTACTATTCACCTTCACCCTTACTATTCACCCTCACCCTTACTATTCACCCTTACCCTTACTATTTACCCTCATCCTTACCCTTAGAGCTAGAGGCTTATAACTTGAATAACTTTTTAGAGGGTAGTCTAAATTTTACAATAGGTAGGTCAAATTATAGCCCTTAACAAGCTCTATAAGTCCGTTTTAGAATTAAGTCTTTTAAAGCTCTAGTTGTTGAGATATTACGTAAAGTCTAGTTTATCTATACCTAGCTACCTAGAAAACCGCTGTATATAGCAGAGTAGTTAGTCGCTATATGCTATAGGTGTGTCTAATTTTTGAAAAATCATAACTCTATAACGCGCAATTCAAATTTTACGCATGATAGTTCAAAACGTTTAGTTTAATAAGCTCTATAATTCTCGTCTAGAAAGTAAAATAGTAGAAGCGCTAGTTATAGAGGTATTTCTAGGGAAGTCCTAGAATCAACATAGGTTTATCTCTTAATTTATAATATAGGGAAGTAAAGTATATCTTTAGTATAGTAGTTAAGCTAACCTATTACTACTAATTATTCTTCTAGATAGGGAAAGCAGTATATAAGGCCCTAGACCTAGCCAGACCTAGAAATAGGGTCTAGGACCCTATAGGCGAGTATATTAGTATATAAGCTATATAGGGTTACGGCTCCGCCTTAACTACTTATAGGGGATGCCCTTAGTATACTAGGAAAGAGAACCTAGCCGTTCTAGCTGGTAGTACTGGGTCCGGTACCTATATAGCGTTCTAAGGCTAAATTTCAGATAACTATTAGGGTTATCCTATAAGTGAGTTAAGGCTTAAAGCTTTACTACTTAGTGTCTTAGTAATATCTTTTAGTCCTAAATAGATATAGTTATATCTATTTTATTATAGGAGGTATAGAAACTCTGCTATATATAGTTTATATAGGTATCTTTTATAAAACTCGCGGACTAGATCTTAATAATTATTTAAACAGTTAGGTAGTTCCAAAGTAGGTATTTCCTAGCTAATCTACTTAATATAGTACAGAGTATTACGTTTTTACCGTTTACTATCTAGAATTTCTTAGACTTTAAATTCTTCTAGACCGTTAGTAATAATAGAAGGTAGTAGTAGGTTTCTCTAGCTAGGTAACAGGTCTTCTATAGTAGACTTTAAAAGACTAATATAGAATATATTATAGATCTCTACTAACGGCGATAGAGTAAGTCGATAGGCTATAGAACTAATAACCTTAGTTATTAGAAATAGTCTATAATATTTCTAGTCTAGCTTCCGTGAAAGACGTTCTATATAGATATTTTGGGTGTCTAGCTAGATATAATCTCCTTCTTTATATATAGGAGATAGTATATATAAATAATTAGCTTAATCAGCTTAGTTTGCCTAGGCTAGGGTAATTTCTTCACATAGGTACCCTAGAAGTTTATCTATTCTTTCTTAGAACGCGTCTATAGTAACTAACTATATCCTAGTATATCTATCTCCCTAATATAGTGTTTCTAGTTTAAATCCTAAATATAGGTAGTATCTGTAATTTATAAAGAAGGGAGTAGTTTTAATACTTTCAGATAGAGAATTATTCTAGGCAAACTTGGCTATTAGTAGCCAATCTACCCAGTCGTCCTATAGATAGGTAATATAGCTCCTTAGGTACCGTTCAATATCTTAGTTTATATAAGTCGTTAACATAAATGTCGCTAGAATAATAAGTCGAATTATATACTACAGTCTAATATAATAGTCTTAGGTAGACTATAGAGTCTCTAGATATCTCGGACGTAGATATTAGCAATAGCTAGTGCGGAAGTCCTATAATTTTCCATAGTATATAGCGTAAAGTGTACTTGCTTAAATAGTCGATCTATAACTACTAGGATGTTATTATAGTTAATTCTATTATATTAATAGATTAGAAGGCCGGCAATAAAGTCTATAGATATATTAGTCCATCTACGTTTAGGAACCGGTAGTAGATTTAGTAAACTATAGCGTTGTGAGCGCAAAGCTTTAGCTCTAGTATAGGTATAGTAGTTCTAGATATATTATTTAATGTTGTCCTTAATATTTACCTAGTAGTAGTTCCAGGTAATAAGCTCGTATATCCTAGCAATGCTAGTATAACCTACGGCTAGACTATTATAGTAGAGTTGTAGTAATATAAGATATAGATTATTATCTTCTAGGATCTATAGTTTAGACTTATAGAATAGCCTATTATTTTCTTCCTTAAAGTCTATAGGTAATAGCTTTAGCTTCTAGTCCTATAGTAGGAGTTAATATTTATTATTTTATAGATAGTTAAAGACCTATAATATAAGGGACTTTCTTAGTCCTAGAGATTCTTATTCTTAGTATACATTTATAATAACTTCTTTAGTATTTACTTCTAAGATATTATTAGCGGTAATAGGTATATCTTGAATTACTTCTTTTAATAGAAATTCTAGTTTTAGGAGCACTTAGTTCTAATATTTTAGATAACTATCCTCTTCTCCTAGGGGGAGGTCTTCTAACCTCCTAGTTAAAGTATCTAGTTTAGTATCTAGCTGTCCTAGGTAATATTAGATCTTAAAATTAAATTAACTATGAAATTTAGCCTATCTTACTTAACGTTGTATTAGAGTCTTAGTTATTATAAAGTACTCTAGGTTACAGTGGTCTATAAAAATATAGATAGGTATTCTAGAACCTTCTAGTTCTACACGCCATTCTTTAAAAGCTTAGATAATTACTAGTAACTCTTTATTATAGATTGTATAATTATATTCTACTAGTAAATACTTCTAGGAGAAGAATGTAACTAGACGTAGAATACTATCTAGACCTCTCTATAATAGGATTCTAGCTATTATAAAGTTAGACACGTCTATTTCAATAATATATTCTAGATCTAGGTCGAAATACGCTAGAATTAGTGCCATAGTAAATGCCATCTTTAGTTTATCAAATGCTTCCTAGCATTTATCCATCTACTTAAAATTAATATTCTTCCTAGTTAGGTGGTAAAGCGGCCGGACGATTCTTAAAAAGCTATAGATAAAATATTAATAGAAGTTTGTAAAACCTAGGAAGGATTAGACGTCCTTAATATTCCTAGGCATTAGCTAACCTATTATAGCTTATATTTTAGATAGATTTATCTTAATTCTAGATATAGAGACAATTAGTTCTAGGTATTTTACTTCTTAAATATAGAAATTATACTTAGTAATATCAACTTAGAGGCCTACAGCCTATAACTTAGTTAAGACTTAGTAGATATACTCTTTATATTCTTTCAGTAAATTACTATATATTAAGATATCGTTAATATAGGCCGTGTAGAAGCGGTCTAGATATTTGAAGAGGATATTATTAATATAATACTAGAACGTGCTTAGAGCATTAGCTAGTCTAAAGGGTATAATAAGGTATTTAAATAATCTAAAATATATCTTAAAAGTTGTAAGCCATTCTTTACCACCTTTAATCCTAATCCTATTAAATGCGGTAATTACGTTAAGCTTTATAAAGTACTTGGCTCTTAATAGACGGTTTAATATCTTATAGATTAATGGTAAAGGATACTAATTCTTAACTATAATGTTATTTAGACTATAGTAGTTAATATAAAACCATAATCCACCGCCTGGTTTCTTTGCAAATAGAACAGGTAAAGTAATAGGTAATAAACTAGAACAGATAAACCCCTTCTATAAATAGTTATCTAGATATTTCTGTAGGACCTAGAGTTCTCCTTAGGATATTCTATAGAGACTTAATATAGGGAGCTTAGAATTTAGTTTAAGGACTAAATTATAATTATAGACTCTATATAGAGGTAGCTAGTCACTCTCCTACTTAGAGAATACTAGTAGAAAGTCGTAGAGCTCCCTAGGTAGTAACGTCTTTAAATCTACATTAGGTTTAGGTGCGAGAGCCTTTTTAATATTGGCTATAGTAACTAAGAATATTTTACAGGTCCTATAACGTGCTAATATAGTAAATACTACTATATTTATTTATACCACGTCTAGAGTAGGAGAGTCTTAATTCCTAGTAGTATTTTAGTGGTGTATAGGTGGATTCTTTGGTAGTAGACAGGCAAGACTTTGGATAGGTTTTTGGCGTGGTTTCTTTAGATTTAATTCTTCTAACTTAGGTACCTATAGGATATCTTAGTCCTACTAATAGACTTATTTTCTAGACCTAGAAGTATCCTCTTAGTAAAGAATAGAATATAGGATATTTAACCTAACTTAGCGTAGACGGAAGGATATAGATTTCTTAGGTCTCTGAATTGAATCTTCTTTGCTAGGACTATAGTAAGATATAGGTGCTTAGATAATAGCGTAGGGCATAACAAGTAACTTAGAACTATTATAATAATCTTTATAGTAATCTAATATAAATTATAGGGCGTGGTTTCCACCTTTATAGGTAGAATTATAGACATAAGACTATTTAGTTCCTATAGAGATAGGATACTTAGATAGCTTAGTAACAAGTAAGATAGCATCATTTTCTCTATAATAGGACTTAGAGTCTCCTAATATAAGTGACGAAACCAAGATAGTAGTTGTCAGGGTATTATAAATAGCTCTGCTATTATAAGTCATAACACTCCGTGGATTTTTAAGTTTAAATATAGATATCTTATTGTCTTAGACATAGTCTTTATTAATTAAAGTATAGTAAGTAGTACTAGTATTATAAAGGGCTAGAATATAAAACGTATTTATTCCCGTGGTGATTTTATAGTTATAGATAGGGCTTTTACTATAAAGCTCTTCCTCTGTAAGGGACATAGAATTTATACTTATTAGTCCCTAAATAAGACTCTTCTTAGGGGTATACTATTTCCTAATCTTAGACTCTTAGGACGTCTAGGACTAGTCTAATATAAACTAGCCTTAGGTGGTATAGGTAGACGTGGAACCTAGACCGTAGAGTTTTAGACTATAGGGGACACTAAATATAACGCGGTAACTTAGACGTAGGATTATTATAGTAATATAGAACGAGAATACCGTGAAGGACTAGGGCTAGACTAGTGGGGTTAGTTTGGGCAATTTATTCTCATATACTAACCACTATAATAAAAACAAAGACCTTACTAGCGGCGGCGCTCCCTTTCTAAGTCTATAACCTTAGAACGGCCTCTAGTACGTGATAGGTCTATTAGCTCTATAGTAGGAATGGGTATCTATAGAGATATCGAAGCTAGACGGAATAGGATAAACAAAATAATAGGACTAGGGGACCTTAGATAGAACATATTAAATAGCCTAGACAGTTATCTAAAGAGAGCCTAGAATTAATATAGACGGTTATTAAGCTCTTATAAATGTTTAATAAAGGCCGTAAATTCTTGCAATAGTAGTAGACTTGAAATAAGTAAGGTACACAATTTCTAAGAGATGTTCTACTCTAGTAGGACTACTAGAGTACTTTTAGGGTATTCCGCTTCTAGATATAGATATTAAAGTTCTGTAAAGAAGGTACTAAACTCTTAGTTCTTTTAACGTAATTAGAAGAGTTTAACTTAGGCATTTACAACATAGTTTAGGTCACTAAAAGCTATTTCTAGTAAATTTAGAATATCTCAGTAGTTATTTAAAGTAATAATCCTCTCTTTAATATAAGGTAAAACCTAAGTATAGGCAATCTTAGATAGACAACTATAGACATAAACTATACGTTATTATACTATAAAATACCAATCTAAATTTGCCGTCATTTTATTAAAAACCTAGCTCTTAAGCTATTAGAAGTCTTAATAATTACTAGTAAATTCTGCGAAGTTAGGAAGGCGTTTAGAAGTGTAATTTTAGTAGAAGCTACTAAGACTAGTATTAGAATAGAGTCTTAGGAGGATTAACTAGAGGTACTAGTAGGAGTCTATATAGCTGTATAGGACGCTTAGAGTTAACCTTGGAGGCTTTAGATATTGGCTTAGAGTTAGATATTATATTCGAGAGTCGTTTAGTTATTTATCTAAAGCTATTAGCCTTATTTATATAGGGATTGAATTTCTGTTTAGAGTTAACTGTTCTAAGTAGCGACTTTAAGATAGAGGGAGTAGAGCGACAAGATTATTGTTGTAACGCTCAAGGGACGAAACCCCTAATAGTAGCCACCGGGCTCAGACGGGATAGCAAGGGACAAGTAACGTATTCGATATAGGCAAGATTTGCACAAGGAGGAGCGTCTGCTATAACAGCAACAGGCACTAGGCGTGTTACGGCGCAAGTTGATCAGACTTAGAAGCTTAATTAAATTGACCGATATCGAACTATACTGGTTCTCCATCGTGACTATATACTTGGCTAGCCCTTTACACGAATTGTTATCCTCTTTATCCGCTAAGGGAGCTAAGGGTAAAGCTGCCTCCTTACCCGCTAAGGGTATAGTAGCACCTTTTCTATCACGTGCTAGGGTTTATAGGTGCTGCTTTTATAGAGTCATGCGCCTATAGCTTATACCGTCCCCTACAGATTGGTCTATCTTATCTTATACCTAAGACCTTCTCCTAGGCCTGACTATAACACTACCTCCCTCTTTAAAGGTTTCCTTATCCTAAGGAACTAAGACTTGTAAGCTTCCTCTCGTATAGTTATATACTATACCTCGTCGAAAAATTTGTGCTACTAGAACTGATCAGCTTATAGCTCGCTAGGCGTTGTCTAAAATTGTCGCGATAGACATCATACCTCCTTGCTCTTAGTGTACTATATCTAAGGAGCGATGTCGTTTACACGCTGGTAAAGGTGCTTATATTTAGTGTATAGCTTATAGTCGTAAGTGTAATTTATTCCTCACGGCTAAGGATAGTAAGTTACCTCCTGTCGTACTTGCTTTTTTTCTAATCGCATTTTTTCTCAGCGTCTATAGCACTTAGCTATTATACTTAACTCTCTAATCAATACCACGGTCTCTAGAAGTAGATTACTACGCTGAAGTCGGAGGCCTTAAAGGTGAAGAAAGAGATACGGCAAATTCAATCAAGTGCTAAGGATTCCTTATTATAGGATAATATAATATAGGCTAAGGAGGATTTTGCTGAGTTAATATCTTCCTATTTAGATAGGCGGAGCTCTATCGTGGCTCTGAGTGGTCTGGAGATGGATTTTAGGGAGATACCGTTTCCTAAACTTGGTGGTGGTCCTAGTACTTTTTGGGCTGGTGGTTTCGGCGGTCCTGAACCACTACCTAGTCCTTTAACTGATACTAGTGGAGCAACCGCCAGCAGTTCTTCAGGTTTTTAATTGGCTCCTATATATTTTCTGAGTCTGGGTATCCTTTCCATTTCACAAGATATTGTTTCTTGCTATAGTGACGTCGTTCGTCCAAAATTAATTCGACTTCATATTCCTGTAATTGTGTCTCGTCGTCTAGGAGAATCGGTCCTAGTAGTTCCGTATTGGGTGGGGCTAGTTCTAGAAGTGATTTGTGAAAGACCGGGTGTATTCGCATTGTCAGTAGTAACTTAAGTCGAAATGTAACTAGCCCTAGGACCTTGGATATCTTAAATAGTCCTAACTTTATATGGTCTAATTTGCTGCTTAGTCTCTGTGTTTTAACGTTCTTACGGCGAAGGTAGACGCTATCCCCCTCTTTAAGATCGGGTCCGCACGATCTATATTTATTAGCTTAGATTATTGAACAAGCTGCTGCAAGAGAGAGTTCCTGTTTCAATTGGTTATAAAGTATAGAAATCTCTAAGTATTATAGCTGTACCTATTCTATATATACCTGTAACGTGCGTGTCTCATGGTATAGAGACGGGTATCTTCCATAGTTCATAAAGAATGGTGTTTCTTTCGTCGTTTAGTTTACAGAGTTATTGTACACGAATTATACTAAAGGTAGCAGGGTCGTCTAGTTATTCTATTTATAGTTGACATATACGCGTAGGAATTATTCAAGCATTTAATTGAGTCTTTTAGTCTAACTATCCGTCTCTAGGTGAAACGCAGTAGATGTTTTATATTTTATCCCTATAAGTACCGTGAGTAAAGTCCAGAATTTTAACGTGAATAGCTTGTCTCGGTCTAAGATAATTTCCTTAGGTGCTCTATATTAAGCTATAATGTTTCTGTGTAATAGAAACGAAAGGTCTTACACGTTATAAGAGTGTACTATAGGCAAAAAGTATATATATTTAGTAAGTCAATCTGTAATAATATATATTATATCGTATAGCGTTGTGTTTCCTGGTTCCCTTGATACTGGTAAATCAGTAATAAAGTCCATGATAATAGAGTGCTATATGCCCTCTAGTGGCGATAGTGGTTATAGGAGCCTATATAGTTGATGTCGTTCGTTCTTGCTTCTCTTGCAAGAGTCACAGATGCTAATAATTTTCTTAGTCTTCTTCCGTAGTTCAGAAATGTAATAAGTTCGTTAAACTTGTTCCATTGTACTTCTGATTCCTTGGTGACTATAGCTATAGATCTCCTGAATAAGTCCTTCTTATTCAACCGCTGGGATATAAACTCGGTTATTAACTATAATAAATCCATTGTTGTCTTTCTAGAATAGCGAGTTTTCCTGCTGCGCCAATTAAGCGACTTTGTCCTTCTTATATCCTGCCTTAATTTATAATGCTCGTGGTGTGTCCTCAATAATAAAGACTATTTATAGTAACTAGTAATTATATAGTAGCGTGCCATCCTCTTATTGGTTAAAGATTGCATGTGAGACTTGGGTCTTATTTTCAATATAATCTGATCGCCTACTCAGGGCGTTAGCTCGAAGATTTTTGGATCCTTTCTAATAGAAAATACTGTAGTTGAAATTGGCTAGCTCTTCTGCCTATCTTGTTTGACGTCTATTTAAGACTTTTATACTAGTAAAGTATGTCAAGTTCTTATAGTTAGTAATAACGTGTACTTAATATTTTGGCATGGTACAGTAGATTTTCTAATATTTTATTACTTTAACTATTAGAAGTAGTTCCTTGTCGTGAATATCGTAGTTTAGTTCCGGAGCCGTCATGGTTTGCGAGTAGAAGGCGACAGGGTGGAGTTTTCCCTTCTCATCTAGTTAGTTTAGATATACTCCTATAGTATAGTCTGATACGTCTATTTCGATAGTGATCGCTTTCATAATTAAAGGTTATAAAGATAGGTGCTGTGGTAAAGAGTTCTTTCATCTTCTAAAATACTAATTCCTGAGGTTCAGCCTATATAAAAGGCGTTTCCTTCTTAGTAAGCTTGTTAAGAGCCTTAGTAACTCCGGAGTATCTATTGATAAATCTCCTGTAAAAGTTTCTAAAACCGAGGAAAGATTAAACATCTTTCACATTTTTTAGTGTCGGCTATTCCTTAATGGCTTTAACTTTCTCGTCTGATATCTATATCTTATTAATTATAATGATATAGCCTAAGAAGTCAGTTTATTAAACGTGGAATTCGCATTTTGCGAGTTCCATACGCAGGTTGTATTAATTAAGTTTCTTAAGTACCCATTTGACGTGTTCCTTATGTTCCTCTAACGTCTTAGAAAATACAATAATGTCGTCTATATATACAAGAACAAAAATATCTAGATTCTTTCTTAAGACATTATTGATATGCTTTTAGAATATTACTAGTGCGTTGGTGAGTCTGAAAGGCATTACGAGGTATTTGTATATACCTAAAGGTGTTTTAAATACTGTTTTCTATTCATCCCCTTCTTTAATCCTGATGAGATTGTATACGCTTTAGAGGTCCATTTTCATGAAGTACTTGGATCCTCTTAGTTGGTCTAGCATATCTCCAATCAATGGAAGTAGATATCCGTCCTTCTATGTGATTTCATTCAGGAGTTAATAGTCAATAACTGGTCTGAGTTTTCCTCCTTTCTTCAGAACGAAGAATAAGGAGTAAGCGACTAGTGCTTCTGACTTCCTGATAAATCCTTTTTATAGAAGTTTATTGACGTATTTATTACATTCCTCTCAGTGTACTAGACTTATACTATAGAGTTTGGTCCCTCTTGGTTGTTTATCTAGTAATAGCTTGATCTCGTGGTCCTATACTACATATTTTGGTAGTTCGTTCTTGGCGTCTTCTTTAAAAACTTGCTTATATTATTTATACTCATTTAGTAAAGCCGGACCTAAGTTGTCAGCACTTGCCATGCTATATAGCTCCTTTACCTGTCTATATATTCTATATAGGAAAGTATTCTATTATAGGGTGGCCTTATCTTACTATCCTTTCTCTTCTTGTAGAAGTGACAAGGTCTCGTAGTTCTAGTTTAATGCTCTTGCGTTGCGAATCGCAAATTTTGTCAATATACTCCTCCATCTAGGTGAGTAGGTATCTAGGAATGGTGTTCCTAAGATTACCTGACAATTTCCTATATTGGTGACATCTAGCACCACTCGTTCTTTAAAATTCTCTATTTTTATAATTGTTCTAACTTCGTGTGTAACAGTGCCGTTCTGATATGCCATTTTTAATCCATCAGCAACTTGAAGCTGATAGGATTTTGTCTTTTTCCATGTTTTTTCCTGAATTTTCTAGACTGTTTAATGATGAATATAGTTTCCCGTTACTCCTGTATCTAGCATAATTGTAACCGGTATACCATTAAGTAAAGCTTTTATTCTCTCCTGCCTATACCTCTAATTACTTAATATGTAGTAAAGGCTGGGTAAGGGATTCTTAGGCAAGTTTATCGCATCGACTCCCCTATTATTATTATGATGATATCGTTTTCCGGTTGTCGTAGTATATTGACTGGAAACCACCAGATATTAATATGTTCTATAATAAATCTTTGGCGCTCGATATCTGCTCGTTCGACTCTGATTCTGATTATATTTGTCGCCCAGTCGTTTTCATCCTATATTAGGCTTACTATTATCCATCTAGGATAGATAATTTGCCATGTCACTAGGTTAACAAGTGGTATCGTGAGTCGATAGGAGAAAGTGGGTTCTTCTTCTTCTTCAGTGATTTCCCCTTCTTCCTTACTTTTACCCTCTTAGTTGACAATATTAATCTATGCTAGTGTCTATTGTGGTTCATCTTCTTCAATGATATAATTAGCTAGTGCCGCTAATTCTAAATCATCATTATCTACTGAGTTTATAGTGGGTTCATTTTTGTATATTCCATGAATAGCATAAAGCTTTTTCTAGAAACCTGGCTTCTTTCTTTTCGAAGTATAGTAATCTTTAGCTCTATATCCTTCTTTGCTATAATAAAGGCAAAGATTATTGTCAAGTCGGTGTCATCTATCTTTATCCAATAGTTTTCCTGTATACTTCTTCTAGAATACGCTGAGATCTATTTTGTCTAGATTAGTTCTCTCGTATTTCCTAGAAGTATTTAGGGTCTATATAGATTTAAATCCTCCGCGTTCTCGTTTTCTCTCCTGGATTTATTAGTCTAATTTAATAGCTTAAATCCTTATACTGTAGAGATTTAAAGGTTATTCCCTGTAAGCAAGTTCGTCCTTCACCAAGTCGTTTAGTCCTTAATAGAATTGAAGTGCAAGTCCCTTATCGTTAAGTCCTATAAGATAAGTATACTGTATAAACTTCCCAGTATACTGAGATGCTGGAGCGTTGCCTTAGTACAGTCGTTGAATCTTATACTAGGCGTCTCTTTTTAGGTTGCCTCCCCTATATATATCTTAGAGTGCCTAGTAGAAACCTGTGTAACTGCTAAATAGTCGTCGTGTTTTGTCTCTAGCCTGGTTCCTATTCTGCAAGTAGTCTTATAGGAGTAGGGAGAACCACTAAAGTGGCCCTCCTTTAAGATAAGCTCTTATGAACATGATCTTCTTGATATCGGTGTTAAATGCTTGGCCAGAGATGACAAAAGATAGTTCGCATAGTGCAAGAAAGGGTTCCAAGGCGGTTTAATCCTCTTAGTAAGCCTTAATCTTCACAAGTAAATTGCTGTTAGATATATTAGTATTCCTTAATATTGGTTCTTGATTTCGAGTCTCGGTACTACCGTCTATGCTCGTAAAGGTTCGAGCTAAGTTGCGAAGTAGTCCTAGGTTGGTTGTCTTGTTGTGTTGGGACAACTTCTTCTCGACCTTGTTTCCTTTAGTATAAGGTTTAGTAATAGGTAGGCTTCGTACTGAGGTTGTTAGACTTGTTAAACGTTTTGGTATCCTGTGTATCTCTTCTTCTTCTAAGTTACTGGATAAGGATGTATCTTTTAATGGTGTTTTAGATTTTGAGTCAGTCATGAAAGATAGTGTAATATATCATTCCTTTATCAGTTGCTATTTGATTTATTAATCGGTCAAAGTGTAACGCTCAAGGGATAAAACCTCGAATAGTAGCCACCGGGCTCGGACGGGATAGCAAGAGACAAGTAACGTATTTGATATAGGCAAGATTTGCATAAGGAGGAGCGTCTGCTATAACAGCAATAGGCACTGGGCGTGTTACGGCGCAAGTTGATCAGACTTAGAAGCTTGATTGAATTGACCGATATCGAACTATACTGGTTCTCCATTATGACTATATACTTGGCTGGCCCTTTATATAAATTGTTATCCTCTTTATCCGCTAAGGGAGCTGAGGGTAAAGCTGCCTCCTTACCCGCTAAGGGCATAGTGGCACCTTTCTTATCACGTGCCAGGGTTTATAGGTGCTGCTTTTATAGAGTCACACGCCTATAGCTTATACTGTCCCCTGCGGATTGGTCTATGTTATCTTATGCCTGAGACCTTCTCCTAGGCCTGACCATAACAATTGTCTATAGATGTTTAGGGTTATTTTAAAATATAGAATAGAAAGCTTTGGATTTAGTAGGATATAGCGCAACTAAGTTAGAAAGTGTAGCTACTATAGTAAAGCTGCGATAGATAGATAGGTCCTAGGACCTAGTATCTATCTAAGGTAGTAGTATAGATGGACGCTTCGTAATGTTAAGGTCAGTAGCTAGGTAGCCTAGAATCCTAGACTAGAATATAAAGTAGATATAGAGACTATAGATTATCTATAGGTAATACCTAGCTAGATAGATAAGATAAAGCGTAAGGAGAGAAAGCTAGAATACACAAAGCGGACTAAAAACCGTTTATAGGCTTCCGGCACTTAGCCTAATAATAATCCTAACCCTAAACCTTAGCCCTAGTATCAAATCGTAATAAATACAAATACCACTACTGTTACTACTACCGCTACTAATAAGTTCTCTATAAAAGAGGCTTACTTCCCCCTTTACCTACTCCCTTTTTCTTTTCTCTATAGCTAGTAACTTTAGTTATAAGAGACTTTCTACTCTAGGCTATTAGAGTACTCTTAGTAACACTTATTTTAAGGGCAAGCCTAGCCAACGCTCCTTTAAATTAACTACTCTACTCTTACCTCTAATCTCTAATAATACTTATCTATAGCGTCCCTCTAGTTGTTCTCAATATATCTATACTAGGTAGTACCCTATATACTACTATTACTATCTAGTATAGTCTAGTAGTACCTAGATAGGTCTATTAGGTTATATTATCTAGTGCTTAATACGCGTTAGTCTTACCTCGCTTCTAGGACTAATATCCTAGGTAGGCTAGTCTTATCCAACTAGACTATCCCTACTCTACTATATACTATATAGAGGTATATACTAGGGAGCCGAGTCTCTCTCTATAGATTAGGTTAAGCTTAGTCCGAAGTTAGACTTAGTATAGACTAATATTATATATTACTAGCTCCTTAGATAACTAGGAGACTACTTTAGAAAGAGTATAGAAAGGAGAAGAGCTAGGATAATTAAATAGTTAAGCCGTGCCGGGCTTAGGCTAAGGTTAATTTAAGTTAATAAGAATATAACTATCTTAGGATAAGATAGTGGGATTAAACCTATCTTAGGATAAGATAGAAGGATATATCTCTTAGCTAGTCTAAGATATATTATATATTTCTGTAGCTAGTCTAAAGAATATACACGTCGGACCTAGGGTTAACTAGGACGCTAACTAACAAAGGGATATCTTAATAGCTAGTCCGTAAGATTAATACCTCCTCTTAGCTAGCCTTAGAGAGAGCTACTCTAGCTAAGTCCTAATATTAGGCTTAGGTTAGGCTACTAAGATTTTAATAGCCTTAGGGTTTAACTAAGCTATTAGAGGGCTTGTCCACGAGAGACTACTAGGACGTCTCACATAATAAACGAAACTATTTCTAGAAGCTATATTAATAATTTAGGAGCTTACTCCCTCTATTACCTTAGAAGCTTTAGGAAGTAAGGACTAGGTCACGTCTAAAAGACTATCTTTCTAGGTTTAAACCCTAAGTTAGCTCTCTAAGAGAATCCTACTTAGGCTTAGACCCTAAGTATCTCTCTTAGGTAGATATTAGAGTATAGCACCGCTAATTAGGCTATATATACCCTTTAAATAGAGGACAACTATTCTTAGGGGACTACTATCTTAGGGATTTGTGATTCTTACTTCCAGCGCTGACATAGGTAGAGATGCACTAAGACCAACAGAAGGCGTGTTATAAAGAGCCCTGTCATTGAGCTATAGAATAATAGCTAGATATCCGTGCGCAGATAATAACACTATGCTAGATAGATAATGTAGACCCCTTTGGCCTTCTTTTCAACTTCGCTCCCTTCTGCCCGATAATAGGATAATAGCCACTGTAAATAGAAGCTGTCTAAGTCGTTGAATTATTATCGCTTGGCGTATATCGTGCCTCGATATCGCCTTCTATGCCCTTACGCGACCAGCTCTCCGTCTAGTTCTATGCCTAGTCCCGTTGCCTTATTTACACCAGCGCGATTATAAGTACCAACACTTGGACTTCTAGTTGGGGGCAGCAGCAAGTCAAAATTGAGACGTCGCCTAGCCTCCCAAGTAGCCAAAGGTGTCTTTCCAGCAAGTGGTGTCCTCTACAGAACCTGCGCCGGACTTAGCGTGATATTCACAAAATTAGCAAAGTTGAAGTTAGTGGAAGGTGTGTTCCTAGTATAATAAGTAGTGTACTAGGCTAAGATCTCTAGCAGTTATTATAGGTTCTACCTTAGTACTAACTATAGGTTAGGGAATAACCTATAGGGTTAAAGAGACTAAGAGCTGTATTAGCTTAGTCTATATATCTATCTTTACGGTTAATAGACGTCCTAGTTATCTATTAATAGTCTTAAATACTATTAATAGAGTATAGCTACACGCTTAGGACTGATAACCTAACTATCCTTAGAGGAGCTACTATATTCTATACTTTGGTAAAGTATAGGACAAAATAGATAACGGGTTTAATACATTTTTGACTTTAGTAGGTTAAGGGTTATAATAATAATAATAACCCTTAGACTATGTTACGACAGACTAAATTACTAGATTAGTCTAGGAACTTCAACAAGCGTAAATTAAGCTTAGCTACCTTTAATAAGGCTAATAATAATAAGCATCCCTTATAGATTTATTTAGTCAAATCTAATAGGATAACGTTCGAGGATAGACTAAGGAGCCTAACGCTTCTAAGCTTAGTCCCTTTTATAGTAATGATTAGAATACTTATAAGCTAGAGAAGTTTATTAATAAGTATAAGCTTTACTTTAAAGTAAAGCCTTAGAGCTATTCTAGTGATATAAGTAAGGTAGTAACTGCTATAAGTTACCTATATAGTAACATAGAGTAATAGTTTCTACCTTGTAGAGACTTATTAGATTTACCTATAATAATCTAGTAATCTTTTAAGACATCCTTAGAAGAATCTTTTAGTTAAGTTAATAAGTAGCATGATATATAATTGAGTTTTATATCCCTTAGGCAACGTAGTCCCCTTTCAGATTATAATACTTAGTTCCTAACCTCTCTCTATAGACCGGTTAGGACGACACCGCGCTTAGCTAGCACTACTACTTAGGTCTTAAGAACAAAATTAAGGACCTATTTATACTAGTAGATCAATCTACTAGTCTAGACAGATATTGGTAATAAGTATAGTCCTTTACTAATCAACTTTAAGAGCGTAAATAGGAGCGTGGCCCTTATATTTAATAAGGGCTAGTTTAATAAATTACTGGAGAACCTATAGAGATCGACGTAACCTTTAGCTTTAAACGACAATTTAAGAAGCTAAGTAACCCTCTATTAATGTTAAAACCTCTCTATCTAGTAAAGGCTTTACTACTATAGGCCTTCTTAAAATTAACTCGGTTTAAGCCTAGGATACTAGGTCCTAGTAGTCTTACTAAGGCTAAGCACTAAGACGAACTAAGCCCTCCTCTAAGTCCTTAAAAGAGGCCTATTAATAACACTATAGAAACTCTTATTACTACCGCAACTGTGACGAATATCGACAGATCTATCGACGGATCGGCGGAAGCAGAGCCGGATAGACGGGAACAGAGGGTAAGGCTGTCGGAGCGGAAGAACGATGTTCCAGCGGCATGTGTTTATATCCCAAATCCACCTCAATAGCTTCCTTTTCGTCACCTTTTGATAGCTTTGTTTAATCTAACCCTATTGACTAAACGTCTAGGTGTTTCTCCTGACATTATCAAAAGGTTACCACACTCTTTTGCCGCAAGGTACGACTTAACGACTTAATAAACTGAATAATATGACTTAACGAACCTGACGAAACAACAAGACCGATGATACCGACGATACCTATAAACTCATCCCTAGAGAAACTCATCTGTAACAGGGTCGTCCGCCGTCTAGCCACAGTGCTGGGACCGCCGATTATAAATCATAAACCTCAATGTCATCGAATTCTATAAACCTCACAAACCGATAATATGGTCAACGAACGAGAACCTCCACGCGGGAGCATCCGCCGGGAATCCCTTGTCTATACCCCAGCGGTAGACGAGACAGCCGAAGGCGCAGGCGCTTTGGTAGCAGTAGACGATCGCCAGAACGTCCAGTATACCCCATATTACGTCACGACCGTGGAGGAATTAGAGACTTGGATAAATAAGGACCCTACTGCTGTGCTGGAGATGATATACTTTATAAAGAAGACTGCTGAGGATGCGGCAGTGATCGCCAACAACAACGCAGATCAGGTGGAAGCTTTAGGAATAACTATTATCGAGAAGAATGAGGATATTATGAAGTTACAGGCGGTTACCGAATTTATAACAGCCTAGTTGCGCGGCTCCAGCGTCAACGGCCAGGCACCCGCAAAATCCACAATGGGAACTCCTATCAACTCACCTATATCGCTAGCGGCAGCTGTATTAGTGCCAGGATCACCAGATTTAGGTAGATCAATCCGGCTGTCTGCAAAGCTTCCCGATCCCCCGGTGTTTACCGACGGCAAGGATCTAATAATAGACGATTAGACACTGAGGATGCAAGCAAAGCTCAGAGTCAATTTGGATTACTACCCTACAGA
>JAGFMK010000046.1:0-121396 GCA_021030975.1 Lichenothelia convexa | reverse complement strand
AGCACTAAAGAACTCTCTTACGTCACGGATATTTGATTATCTAAGGAATGGCAAACGACATTTACCACCGCAGGACCAGAAACTGAAGCTCTCGCCCTCGGACTTTAAGGAGGATAACGATAGACTATACTATAAGTCTAAGCTATGGATCCCAGAGGACGACAACCTATGTCTCACGCTACTACGCCTCTACCATGATAGTCCGGCTACAGGTTATACTGGTATTACGAGGACGTACGAACTTATTACCCGAGACTACTACTGGGTAAATATTAAGGACGACGTTAAACGATATATCCGCAACTGCCACACCTGCGCTAGAGCTAAGGCTTCACGTTCACGCCGTCACGGTCTACTAAATCCCCTACCTATTCCCGAACGTAGGTGGACTGATATATCAATGGACTTTATTTCTGGCCTTCCTATATGTCAACGCAATGGGGTTAACTACAACAACGTCCTAGTGGTTATAGACCGACTATCTAAGTAAGTACATTTTACGCCATGTGCTATAGAGAATTATAGGACCTCTACTCTGGCTATCGCTAATATCTACGTCCGAGATATCTAGAGGCTTCACAGCCTACCTAAGACTATTATTTTAGATTATAGGAGTCAGTTTGACTCTTTATTCTAGCGACGTTTATATTAATAACTAGGAATCCAGTTGCTTATATCTATAGCCTACTATCTACAGATAGATAGTTAGACTAAATATATAAACTAAGATATTAAACGTTACCTAAGGAGCTACGTTACCTATTTATAGGACGACTGGGTAGACTAGTTACTAATAGCCGAATTTGCCTAGAATAACTCCCTATCTGAGAGTATTAAGACTACGCCCTTCTTTATAAATTATAGATATTACCTATACCTAGGATTTAAACTAGAGACGCTATATTAAGGAGATAGGTGTACTAGGGTATAGTTAGTTGCCGCTGACGCGTTCTAAGAAAGAATAGATAAACTTCTAGAATATTTACGTGAAGAAATCTCCTTAGCCTAAGTAAATTAGGTTAATTAAGTAAATCGTTTATATATACCTTCTCCTATATTTAAAGAAGGAGATTACGTCTAGCTAGACACCTAGAATATTTATATAGAACGTCCGTCACGGAAACTAGATTGGAAACACTATAGACTATTTCTGATAACTAAGATTATTAGTTCTACAGCCTATTAACTTACTCTATTACGATCTCTAGAGATCTATAACGTGTTCTATATTAGTCTTTTAAAATCCGCTATAGAGAATCTGCTCCCTAGCTAGAGAAATCTACTACCACCTACTATTATTATAGATAGTTAAGAGGAGTTTAAAGTCCAAGAAATTCTAGATAGTAAACAACAAAGACGTAACACCCTATACTACGTTAAGTGGATTAGCTATAAAATACCTACCTAGGAACCACCTAAGTGCCTAAGTAATTATTAAGACTTAGTCTAAGAATTCTATAAAAGATATCTATAGAAACTATATGCTAGAAAATTTCTATACCTCCTAGGATAAAAGAGAAATTACTCTACCTATCTAAGACTAAAAGAACTTACTAAGACACCAAGTGGCAAAGCTTTAAGCCTCGACTTGCTTATAGGATAACCCTAATAGTTGCCTGTAAATTAGATCTTAGAACGCTAAATAAGCACCGGACCTAGTATTACCAGCCAAAGCTAGATTCCCTTCCTCAGCGCTATAGGGGTATCCCCTATAAGTAGTTAAGGCGGAGCTATAACCCTATATAGCTTATATACTAATGTACTCACCTATAGGGCCCTAGACCCTATTCCTAGAAAAGGCTAGTTTCTAGGCCTTATATACTGCCTCACGGTAGGTTAGCTTAACTACTATACTAAAGATAAATTGTTAGTAGTTTATAATCAAGAATATAAAGGGACAACATATTAAGAATGTTATAGCACCTACCTTAGTGACTAACACTCCTATAAATTTAATTTTTATATAGGTCTTATAGAGCTTATTAAGCCCTATATTTTGACCTACTATTTAATAAATTTAGAGCGCGTGTTATAGAGTTATTAAGTTTATAAGATTTTTCGTTATATATAGGCTATAGAGCGGCCCCCAGCGCTGCGCGCAGCGGATTCCCGGATGGCTAGCAACTAGGAAAACACATATCACGTAATATCTCTATAGTTAGCGCCCCTATAGACTTAATTCTGAGATACGACTTGTAGAGCTTTTTAAGGGCTATAATTTGACCTACTTTTCGTAAAAATCGGATCGCACGTTAAAAAGTTATTCAAGTTACAAGATTTCCCTCATATAAAATCAAAGAATTAAGCCGCAACCTAGCCACAGCCAAGCTATAGACCCTAAGCTAGGGACTTAACTTTAAAAGTTATCACCTACTAACCGCTTAAAGATTAGGACTGCTAAAAGAGCCTTATAGGGGCTTTGGCTTAGGAAGGGGGGACTACTATTACAAACCGATCCTTAGTCTAGGAGTTCTAAGCATGGAATAATATTAGGCCGGCCCCGGGTTAGAGCTTTCTCCCCGCTTTATATATTCTAGCTTTCTCTCTCTACGCTTCGTCTTATCTATCTAGCTAGGTATTACCTATAGATAATCTACAGTCTCTATATCTACTTTATATTCTAGTTTAGGATTCTAGGCTACCTAGCTACTAATCTTAATATCTTCTAAACTATAGTCCTCTACTATATCTAGGACCTTAAAATATACCTAAGGTTCTAGAATAATAATCCTTTCTGGTATCTTAGGAGTAGCTATAGTATCTTTATTAGTTACTAGGCTATTATTAGAACTTAATAGTAATATTAGAATTAAAGTGCTTACCCTTAACTAAAGAACAACCACTAACCTTCTTTATATATTTGCCAGTAAATATATAATTTATATAGGCACTATTAAAGACCTTATTGCAGTTTCGTAATCTAATAATAGCGCATGTCTATTAAAGGTTAATAAAGCGCCTTAATTAAATAACCGTCTATAGAAAACAAATCTTAAATAGACTATTCTTATTTTTATACCTAGTATAGGATTCTGATACTATCCTAGCTCTATAATAATATTATCCTAAGAGCGTAGGAAGGTAGTACCTATTAGAACTAAGGTTATACTCTCCTATATTATTAGAACGGAAGTTAAGATCCTAATCTAGTTGTAATTTCTAAGCATTTTAATAAAAGATATCTAATAATTTATAACTAGGGCACGCTTTATTAAGGGCTTCTTATAGGTCTCTAGGAGTAAGAAGAGCTATAATATTATTAAACCTTAATAATAAAGGAATATCGGATAGCCTTACCTAGAGCGCGAGTATAATGCTAAGGCTAATTTAATAGTAGCCTAAGTTAATAATTAGTACTAAAGATTAGTAGGCGGCTAGTAAAGCTTACTATAGCTACTAGAAGGAAAGAACGTATAAGTTATTATTAAATTAAATGTTAAATTAATATAAGGTGTTAGAAGTAGCAAGGTTTACTTATAAAGGTATAATAATAGATAGAGAAAAAGAATAGTAGAGAGATAAAGGTTTATATATTAAATAACTATATCTAGTAATTGCGTAATTAAACTGATTATTCTTTATTATTTATTAATAAGTATAAATGAGGTATATAATATACTAGGGTTAATTAATATAAAAAGGAGGTCTATTATTAAAAGGCCCTAAAAAGGCTACTATTATCTAAGGAATACTATCTAGAGCTATTAAATATAAAGAAAAAGCCTATTAATAAGTGATAATAGGCTATTATGTAAAGTTATCCTCTAGCTTAATCAATTCCACACCCTCCTTATCCTCTCCTTCCTCTTTAAAAGAACTTACCTTAGTAGGAATACTATTATTAACCTATTTCCTAATAAGATTAAATGCCTCCCCCCTACCCTTTAGCTAAAAGGTCCTTCCCCTATAAATTAGTATTACCTATTTACCTAAGGCCTTAACTATATAGGTATCTAACTAGTTAGTAAGCTCCCTATAGTCTATAGCTATATTTAGGTTATAAGCCTTCTATAGAGGAGCCTGAAGTTTAACTTTCCCTTCTAGAATAGGTTTATAAAGGGTCTTATTTCTATTTATATAGTACTTATCGTCGAAATCTATATATTATTAGATGTTAATAGTATTAGTAAGGGAAAGGAAACTTATAATCTAAAAGAGTATATCCACGCTTCTAGCCTGCAAAGTAGTAGTTTATATAAGTACTACTAAAAAAGATAGTTCTATTCTTAGCTTTAAGGCGATAATAAGACTATTAAGGATTAATAAAGCTTCTATATTAATTATTCGTATTTACTCACCTTAAATAGGCTATAATTATAGTAATAATTACTATACTTATGTGTTTTAATAAAGGAAAATTCAACGGATTAACTAAATAGAATAGGAAGGTAGTAAGGATATCTAAAAGGATCTATACGTTTATATAATTCATTACACTAATTAAGATTTATAGAAATTTTAAACTCAGGAATAACGCGGAATAGTTATAGTAAAATAGGACTATCTTCTATAATCTTAAATTATTTAACTAAGAGCTATCTAAGGCTAATAATAATAAGAGAACGTTCTGAAAGGATTATTAGTACTTAATAAGTAAGCGATTGTGTTAAGCACGCAGTGCGAAGGTGTTAAAAGTGTCGATTAATAAAGCTATCTAATGCAATAGAGACTCCTTATAAATAGGAGCCCTACTAGAATATCTATAATCCATGACCAATGCCGCAACAACTGCCCCCCTTTCAAAAACAAGCTAGTAGCGACCTCGTCATAATAGAATATATATATATAACTACCTTATTAACTTCCTTTAGTAACCACTTACCTCCTCTTAACTAGTTTATAGAGTAATCTAGGACACGTTGACGTTCTTTTAGGGGCGACCACACCGTCTTAGTAGCTGGAGTTAATTAAGGGCCTCAGACTCGGTTGCACGAGGCTGTTTATCTAAATCGACACTGTTAATAATAGGCGGAGGCGGTGCTATTCACAAGCCGAGTTTATATTGCTCGACTATATCTATAGCGTTATCTAGAAGCTGAATAGGATACTATATATCGTATTCTGAACCAAATCCCCTCTATCTAATCAGGTATTCTAGCCGTCTCTATCTTATACGTTTATATATAACTCGCTCTATCTCCTAGCTCTTCCACTTATCTAAGTCGCCTTCTTTATAAACTAGCCTAGGTAGTAGTTAGCATCGTTTAAATAGGTCAACACCAGGGACTGGTTCTAGTTGCTAGATAGATATTACTAGGTATATCTTCATGTTTAGGGGTAGTATAAGTCAGTATAAGAGTAGGCTAATTACTTTAGTGACTAGGAAAGGCCCCATTCGCTAACGTGAGGGCTTATAATTTAGCTCGCTGGGAAGAGTATAGCCTTTATACAAGCGGAGGTAAACTTTATCACTAATATAGAACTTTAGTAGAGGCTAGTGGCTTAGGTCGTAATAGTATTTAGCAGCAGCGTTAGTAAACCTAATAGCATCTAAGGCTTCCTACCGGTGGAGCTTGCATAATTTAACTAAATTGTCTGACTCGTTAAGGGTAGGCGTTAGCTAGTTGAGTAATTCCCAAAGCTTGAAGCTAAATAGTATCTCATTTAGAGACTAGCTAGTTAATATATTAGTAGAATTATTAAGTGCTGACTGCAGTGCTGGTAAGATAGATGTCTATAGTATATCGAGGTATTTAGTGTGCAGGAAGCGTAAAGCAATCTCGACCGTTTAGTTACTATATTTAGACTACCTGTCTATTTAGGGGTAATAAGCTGTGGACATATATAGCTTTATTTCTAATAATTAAAAGACTTCCTTCTATAATAATAATAAGAATTAAGGGTCTCGATCCGAGATTATTGCCGCTAGTAAGTCCTAGTTAGATTATAGAAGTTAAGTGATGAGAGCTAGTGCCTATTCCTTTACACCCTATATACCTATCCTAGCTATAAGAGCGATACGCTTCGTGAACTTGTTGGTTATAGTAAGTAAGGCGTCTAACCCCTTATTAGTTATCGGTAATACTACTATAAAGTCGATTATAATAGTATAGTGCGGTTATTTAGGTAAATTAATAGGATGTAACTCTCTATAGGGCCTATATCTCTTAGTTTAGGATAATAAGTACTCTAGGTAGTATTCGATGTATATTCTAAGCAGCTTAGCTATATTACACATGTATAGTAACTAAACTAAGCATTTATAAATGCGATGAAATCCACTATAGTGCATCTTATTATAGGCTATCTTAAAGACTTCTTAGGCTATAGACTTAGGTAAGTATAAACAATCCCGGTAATCGCTTAGATCCTATATTATTAACTTAGTAGAAGCGGAAGCCACTAAGGTCGTCTTAGTTATATAGTGGTATATTGCTACCTTCAGGCTGTATTGCGTCGCTCTAGGTTACGCCGCTCGGTAAACTAGTTTAGTAACCTCTCTATGTCGACGACGTTAATTTAAGCCTATAGCGCTTATTTATATCTCTCTACTTAATTATCTCTATAATCCTAACCTAGTAGGTATTATCTTTATAAGCTTAGGTGAGTCGCTATTTGAAGTCATCGCTTATTTAAACTAGGGTGATATAGAAGGTAAGCGCAGTAGATAGATTGTCTAATATATTAGACTGGCTTCTAGTTGTGTTTAAGGCTATTAATTATGACGTGGGCAGCCGTGATAGTGCGTCTAGGATAATATTGACCTTGCCGGGCTTCTAGCGGATATCCAGCTTGAATTATAAGAGGTATTACAATACCTAAGTAAGTTAGTAGTTTAGTTTATCTATATTAGACGACGCGAGTGTTGTTCTATTAGTAATACCGACTATTACTACATGATCTATAAAGATAATAGTATAGTTACATGATTCTACCAGATACTAAGTCTTCTTAATTATCTAAACAAGATAAGATACTTCTAACTCAGTAGGCTAATAGTTGTATTTAGCTATTATTAGGCTCTTACTTAGAAATAAGATAGGCTAGATATCCGTCCTCTTAATAATGACATCCTTACTTAGGTTTAAATCGTCCTTAATATGATAAACTATTACACTATAGCCATCTTTTAAAGCGTCTAAGTCAGTAAATAGGCGTCTTGTATAGTTAAAATGGATTAGGCAAGTAGGCTACGCAAAAGCTCTTTAGAGCGCAGCAAATACTTACAGTTTAGTATTACTAGGGTCCTTAATAGATATCTAAATTAAATAGGACTTATGTTTAGCGCCCTTATAATTAGGTAAGAGAGTAAGAAGGGCTGTTTTACAACGTTTAAGTGGTTTAGTAATAATAGCGTATCTAGGGCAGTAATTGCGTAACTAGCTAGTTAGACCAAGGTAATATTTAAGAACCTTGAGCGTCTTAGGGAACACAATGGCCTAAATAGCCTATAGCTTGTTAGCGGCTATTATAAGCCTAAACTAGTCCACACGTTAGCTAAGGAGTACTATACTTAGGTAGCTAAGGTAGGACTTAGTTAGTAAGAGGTAGATTCTAAATAAATTAAGCGTATCAAAAACCT
Source organism: Lichenothelia convexa (assembly GCA_021030975.1). NCBI lineage: Eukaryota > Fungi > Ascomycota > Dothideomycetes > Lichenotheliales > Lichenotheliaceae > Lichenothelia > Lichenothelia convexa. The sequence continues at coordinate 113,874 of JAGFMK010000046.1, read as the reverse complement.
ACTAGAGGTACTTAATATACTTATTAAGGCTCTTACTAAAGATAATAATATCGTCGATATAAGCCTGAGTAAACGTGCGACACAATCGTAAGATCTTATTAATCTTATATTAAATTTATAGTAATTAACTGAATCCATCCACCTCTGTTTATATTTAACTATACCTATCTACATCTAATTTCAATAGCCTTAATCTATAAATAGATATCTAGATCCACCTTTTAGTTAATAAATCTACCTTATTTAGTTATTCTTCTAAGGAGGAGGGTTAGTAGCGTTTGCTACTACTAGAAGGTATCTATAGAGATAAGGAGGCGTCGATAAACAGGGGGTAGATAGAAGCCTGTTTACGTTAGCTAGTACGCTAGGATAGCTAGTTTAGTTAGCAAAAGGAGGAGTTGTTATTACCACCTCGCCGATCGCCGTCCTTATATTCTTTATCCTTCTTATATTCCTTATTGTCCTCTTCCACGTTAACAGCTAGTAATAACTCTAGTAATTCCATTAATTCTACCACCTAGCAAGCTTATAACCATCTAAATCCCTATAATCCTAGTTAATAATACCTCTCTAACGTCTTGAATTATTTATAGGCCAGTCCTATAAGTCTAAAAACGCCGCCATCAACTACGTCGTCTAGTTTATCGGTTAGGAGTATCTATCACTAAAATGTCCGGAGAATAATAATAATACTAGATGGTCTTATACCTGTGGATCTAATTTAACTCTAAAGTGCAAGTTTAGAGTTAAATTAATGCCGCGGGATGGATACTAGGTGGTTGTCGCTTATAAGAAGCACACCTACCTAATTAGCACTTATAAAGGCTAGAAAGGAGCAAATTCTCTTTATATTCTTGTACGTAAATATCTTACTACTATCGCTAACAATCGAGACATCAAGCTAAAGTAGATTGTCTCCACTAAACGTCTTAATTATAGCCGTACAATATCTCTAAAGCAGTCCTATCAAGTTTATAATATAGTATATTAGATTATTGAAGGCATAGAGGAGGAAGGAATTTATAAGATACCTAATCTATTAAAGAGACTGAGTCAGCAAACTTATAATAGTGGTGCTTATATAAAGTTATAGATGTCTAAAGATAAGAGGTTTAAAGGCGTCTTTATCTGCCTAATCGCGTGTACTAAGGCGTAGAAATTCACCCTTACTGTCCTCTTCTTTAATAGTATATAGATAAAGTCTAAATATAGGATAACTATGCTGATTGCTTCTACTATTAACGGTAATTATAAGAGTGTTCCTCTTATGTAGGTGTTAGTCTCTAGAGAGAATAAATAGATATAGGCTTTCTTTCTTAAAGCACTAGCGGGCCATATTAACACGCCTATCTAAGGTGCTACTAGGATTGTAAGAGAAGACGGTAAAGAAGTTATCAATCGGAAGCCTCTAGCTATTGTTAGTGATTATTAAAAAGGCCTTTTAAAGGCCGTCAAGAAGTTCTATCCTTAAGCTCACTATTATTACTATTGCTAACACCTTTCTAATAATATCTATGTCAAGTTTAGCAACGAGGCTAGAAAGCTCTTCTAGGCCGCGGCCTTTTATTTAAATACTAGCGTGTTCGAAATAATAATAAATAAGATAAAAGCTCTTAATCTAGCCTGTTCAGAGTATCTAGAAGCTCTTCTAACTAGTCACTAGGCCTAGCATACTTGCCCGTTTAATGTTTACCCTCGGTATAATTACCACACTTCTAATATCGCCGAATCTATTAATATAGAGTTGCTATCAATGAGGAGGTTACCACCGTTGCGATTCCTTATTAAGCTTTAGGAGCATATAAGGAATAAGTTCTTCACTAGGTTACACGAGGCCTATAGTGTTAATAGCAATGGAAATAAGACGAACTATATCTAGTATATTAAGGCGGAGATAGAAGACTGTCAACGAAGCTATCTGGTGTTGCTATTAGGCACTCATTTAGTGTTAGTTCGGAATATTAATAACTAAAAGACGTATAAAGTAGACCTTTAAAGGAAAAAGTGTATATATACACACTTTTAAGATAGAAGGATGTCTTGCTATCACGCAGTTGCTACTAGTAACCACTTAAATATTGATCAATATAACCACCTAGCCTACTCTTTAAATAGCCTCTAGAGTGCTTATTCTAGGAGTTACTCTTTTATTCCGCAATAGGACCTTATAGCGGCTAATAACATTCTTCTACTAGTATATTTAAAGTGTACTAGGTGTAGAAAGGAGAGAAGACTCCGCTAAGAGACTGCTATAAAAGATAAGAAGGCTCAGAGCTATAGAATATATAGACTATAAGGTTATAATTGAAGGAGTTATAATAGTGTTATTAAGGAGCGGGAGGCTAATAAAGCCAGCGAGGAGATCAGCTACTAGACTAGACGTCTTTAGATACGACGTACTAGGGCTTAGGACGAAAGGCGTGCTAATAAAGAGGTTAATATAGCCTTACAGAAGAAGGCCCTCTATAATAATAGACGCGATTCTAATGATAAAGAATTCGACACCTCTGACGGCGATAGTAATAGTTTTAAAGACGAGGATACCGACGAAGAGTATATTACTAGCAATTCAGGCATACCGCCACCTTATACACCCTTATAACGCCGCTATTAATCTACTATTCATGTATAAGATATTGGTGATTAGGGGCCTTTACAGCAGTAGCTATAATCTAGTAATAGGGCTTTACCCTATACATCACACCCTTTATAGCTAATTATAAGACCTTATTTACTAACTTAAGTATAGATACCATTGGGCCGTTAGCGGAAAGGGGTAAACAAAGCAGTTACGTAGAATTGCCGGCTAGAACTCCATAAAGTGCTTATAGTTAGTCAGAATTAATAACAACTTTAGCATCAATAACACTAGTTAATTTAGGCCTTCTAAGACTACAGAACTAATCTCTAGAGAGTATTTTATCTACTAAAGTAAATAGCGATGAGTTTAGCGATAAACTTGATGGCTTTTTGCCTAAGACAACTCCTATTTGGCCACCTTAATTTATTATGCCTCTACTAATTGTTTCTCCTACTAATATCCACGAAATAATCCGCTAAAGTAGTAAGGAATTTAACTAATAGGTTAAATAGGAAGAGGAGGAGTTATACTAGCGTAGCTAACGTCTGTAATAGCATGCTAAAGAGACTATCTTTTATATAAAGAGGAGTAATTAGTCTGACCTTACTAAGTTAAATTAGGGTGAAGAACTAATCTATCTACTAGATTTTACCTATCTGAAGTTACCTAGAGAGGTAAAACAGGACGCTACGGTCACTGGTAGCGCCTTTAATATACTTACTAACGTTATTAAAACCTTAAAACTTCATAAACTATAGTCCTAGGATCCTCTCAAAGTATAACAGCAACTTAATACTTTATTACTCTATAGCATGCGGTAATAGAAGCTTCTAAACTATAACCTAAATAAGAATATTACCTTCTTTAAGGAGGAGCAAGAACGCTACTATAATAAGATCATGGACTATAGAGGGAATCCCTGGCCAGATAACTCTAAAATTAACAAGTATATTATAGTAGTAGAGGCTATAGGATATATTAAATAAGTAAGCAATAAGGACGAAGAAGTTTAGTAAGATCACATTAAGAATAAAGAAGATTAGCAAGATAAGGACAGTAATGATAGTGATAATAATAACAACAGCATGCTTTTACTATCTATTTAAGATCTCTTCAATCTATAACATGCTCCTTCTATTACCTCTTCTCTCTTATATTATTAAGAACTTAATAAAGAGGCGCAACCTAGTAGCACCGCTTTACTAGTAGCACCTCTCTCGCCGCTATTAGTAGTAGTAATAGTAGTATAGATATCTAAAAGAGGTTAAATAATTAAGGAGAAGAAGTACGAGGCGTAAGAGGGCTATATATCACTAATTAAGAAGAGGCAGCGGCGTTGAAAGGTGTTACTTTGCAGTATTATATAGACTTTTTACCAATTAAGAACCTTTTATCTATATAACTAAGCTTATTTTATTTCTCTACTATGGCAAATATCACGAGTTTCTTAGCACTATTCCGTCCTAAAATAAGCACAAGATTACCGTATTGGCTAACACCTATAGCGCTAATTAGGGCGTTAATTAGCGTACACCGCTGTTAAGATATATAAGAACAGCTAAAAAAGGTGGATTTAGTCACTAATAAGGTAGATCTAGTCTCTTAATTATAGATTAAGGCTATTAAAATTAGATGTGGGTGGGTATAGTCAAATATAAACAGAGGTGGGTGGATTTAGTCAATTACCGTTGAATATAAGGTGGGCTAGCCTTATAACCTTAGGGTGCTATATTAAAATACTCCTGTCCTTAGTAGCTAACGACAATAAGCTTATAACGGTCTATAACCTTAACGCTCTACTAATAGAAGAAGCTAGTAGCGTCTACCGTACTCAGGTAAGGATATCCTATAACTAACGCTATTATTTTAGACTATAGAGGTAGAGGATACAAGTCGGTTTAGGTTATCTTATTAAGACCTCTAATATCTATAACCACACAGCCCTTATAAGTTATCTTACTAGTACTAGGATTTTAAACGTTGCGCCAGACGACGAAGACCGGATACCTAAATAGTATTAGCTTGTCGTTCCACTCGAGGCGGCCTTATTTATAGAGCTTATTAAACTGCTTGTCTAAGATCTCCCGCTCTATAATACTTAGTAGGTAGACCTTAGTAGGTGGAGCAACTGCTCCTGGAATTAATAGTATTAATATCTATTCTTCCTTAGGAATGTCAACTATAACGCCGCCGCGTTCAGTCTATAGCGTTAGGAAGTCTAGCACAGCTTCTATTAGCTAGTAAGTCACCTAAGGTATAGCACTATAAATAGTAATACCGTTTACAAGCACTGTTTTGCATAGTATATTCGCTAATATAGCGTTAGTAGACGGCGGCGTTACTGATCGACAAGCTTGATTTATACTAGGGTGAATATGTGACATATTTAATGTCGGTAAGCTAGTAGCAACTTGCAGAGCTAGTAGGTGCTCTTTTAAACTGGTTCGTAGGTAATAGTAATACTCTTCCTTAATCTCAGTAAGCTTACCTAGCTTAGTATATTTATTAAGCAGGATAGGTCGTAGCAAGTCGTTCCTAACTATAATAAAAGCTATATTTAAATCTGTAAGCTAATTATAGATTCTAAGCGGAGTAGTGACTCTATTATGTTTAGGGGCGAAGCGATAGTCTCGACTTGATGGCACGACCTTGCCCTTAACCTTAATAGGTAGTTTTATATATAAATTAGGCTGTATTATAATAAATTACATAGTGATAACGTTTTATTTAATACGCTCGCCTTTTAGGATAACGTTGATATTAGCTTCTAAGCCTTTGTATTTAGGCAAGGTGAGCCGCTTACGCTTAAAATCTAGTAGTATACCTTCTGGCCTAATAATATCTATACTTATAAGCACGTTGGCCCTTAGTCCGTTAACCAGATGTAACTCATGGCGTATTGACGCGACGGCATAGTCTTTACTAGTATAGTTTTGAATATAGCTAGGAACAAGGATCTTAATGACAATATACTTAGAGCATTTATACCTCTCTAATCTAATACCCTAAACGTTAATTAGTTCTTCAGTGTAATATATCCTAATATTAGGAAGTAACTAGAGTAGCAGTTGCCTATTAATAAGACTTATAGTGTAGCTAGTATTAGTATAGATAGATAGCAACTGAGACGGCTGGCTGCTAGCGGATAGGCTGACTATTAAGGTTGCATACTACTAAGAGTAAAAGGTATAACTATCATTCTTCGCGTTGTATAACAACTTAATAATTCAGGTAGTAGGCAAGATAGCGGAGACATAATGCGCATCAGTATCGACGACACTATTAATTAATGCTACTAGTGTCGGGTATAAAGGCTTTAAACTAGTATAAGCGCGGCTATATAGATATTTAAATAGCTTATTCTTTGACGAGAAGGTTGTAAGGTATAAATGGTATTATAGTGATTAAGCTAATAGGCGAACAGTAATGTGTGGCTCGTTTAGAGTAGATTTAAGGACTATATAGTAATAATTAATAGCGTTGTAATACGCCGACTACTGCTACTACTACTCGTGATCGCTATTACCGTTTCTAAACTGCTCGCCTTAGCTATCTATATCTGCATTATTAGCGTGCCTATTCTAGCTATCCGGTAGGTATTCCTAATCCATCCCACTGGCCTAAAAGTCCTACTCTTAGTACCTATTATCCTCTTATACGTCTGTCTAATAAGCCGCTTAGGGTTTAGCGTACTAAGGTGGCTAAAACTAAGTATACTGCCTTAGTCCGCTTGTATTATTGTATTCTCCTTAGTTTTAGCGCCAGTTCTAATTACTAAATTAGTTTAAGCTATAACTGTTGTTGTTGTTCTAATACCTTTATCCGCTAGCATTTTGATTGAATATATAGTTTAGCTACGGTAAGGGTGTAGGAGCTTACGACTGAGTAAAACCGTTTATAGGATATTACGCTTATTAGTTCTACTATAAACCTTACTATAGCTATTTAGGTCGGCTGTAGTTGGTGTTGGTGTTATTAAACTGCTTACTTAGGTAAGTATTATTCTAGCTGTACCTTAGATAAGAGGGGGTTGATGACCTAGTAGGCTGGGGTTATCCACCTAGCTATTAGTTGTTAATAAAATTAGGGTTACCTGTGTTCGCCAGAATCGACGCTGTCGAATAGCGATAGCTATTACCGTATTAATTATTTGAACAGTTTGAACATCTATCACGTTTATCCTTAGCTACTTAGTACTATATCGTTTACTTTCTTAAAACCTTATTAATAAAGAAAGCAACTGTTATCTTCTCAGTGGGTTTATTAATATCTCGCCGTAATTTATAGTTGAGGCCGTTCTAAGCGTAGGTGAGCTACTATAGTACTTCTAGGCTAGCAGCTCTTACGTTGCAAACGACTATCTAAATATATATAGTAGTGCTCTATATATAAAAGGCGTCGTCCTTAGTATAGCGCTAATAGCCGAGTCTTTCTAAGGCTACTGAGGTTGGCTCTTTAAACCGCTTCAAGAGAGCTTTGCACTATTCTTCTACTCTATTATAGTCGTTCTTAAGGCTAATACATTCAATATAAGTAAACTTCTTAGTATACTAAAGTAAGGCGGTACTATATAAGTATACTAATAGGTTGGTGCAAATGATTTAGGCACCCTTAGTCGAAACGACGTCTTAGATACAGTCAATAAAGAGGTATACTAAACGGTAATAGACTTCTTTACCCAGTAGGATAATGTCGCCTAGTCTATAAGAAGCTGGCAAGTCGGGATCAAAACGGCTAAGGTTATCTATATAGAACGTCTAATTTATTATAGACGAGTCACTTAGTGTACTCTACCGTGAGCCGCCTTAGTAGTTATTTCTATAGTTGTTTTGGTAAGCGTCAGCACTACCATTGGCGTTAATATCGCCGTTGGCGTTTACACTAGCAGCGCCGTTCCTAGCGGTTCGCTCCCTTTTAAGGGCATCGATACGATTAATAATAGTGGCATTCTAATTAAGAAGCCTATTTAGCATTGCTTCAATGCCGCCGCCGTTTATATTAGGATTCTATTGCCCGTCAGGCTAGTTTATATTGTTATTACCGCTTATATTAGCTTGCTATAAATCGACAGCATTAATATTGCTCGGCTCTTAAACTAGTTTATAGAGCTACTACTCGACGGACTACTATACTATCTCAATTGCTAGTGATATTTATACTATTTACTACTAGCTAAATAGAGCTATAGAGGCTGCAAACCTTCAGATTACTAACGCACATACTATATAAAACGTCTAGTATATTTAGAAGCAGCGGTGGATATCGATAATAATGATTCTAATAAGCTCAAGCGATATAGCTATATATATTTATAGAAGTCACTAATAAGTAAGTCAAATTTCTTGCAGGCGTTGTTCTAAGCTACTTAGTTAGTTACCTAGCTATATAGAAACGCTGATAGAGTCGGTTAGTCGCTAGCTATACTCTATAAGTAGTATTCCTATAAGCTTTTAGAATTATAAGCTGTAAGACCTTATAGGCAACTATACACTAATATAAATAAGTGTAGTAAGGCCTAGTTGTCTAGGCTAATTGAGGAAGTAAAGTGGTGCTAGGTCTCTGTGAATTATTTAATCTAGTATCTAAGAAGGATTATAGTTAATAGGAGCTATAGAGCTGAAGCCAGCTTAGGTAATAACCTAGTAGGATTCTAACTAGATAACGTGTAACTCGGTGAGATATACGGTTAGTAGTGACTAATTTAGTAGTAAGGATTTACAGTAAATGACCTAATCTACCTACCTTTTACTAATATTGACTTTTTCCACCTATAATAAGATAAAAAGCCTCAATCTACTTATTACGTCTTTAATCCACCTTTCTTCAGCTATTATTATATAAGGGAAGTAGGTAGCGCATGTACTAACCTTACTAGTACTAATTAGCGTTCCGTAGAAGGAGGCGGCGTACTAATAGTTAGATAGGGGGGTGGTAGAGGCGCTATTTATCCTAATTATAGTTAGGGAATTGCTAGGATAGACAGTTTAGTTAGCAAATAGTGTTGTTATTACCCTTGATTTCCTTATATTCCTCGCTGTCTTTATCTTCTACTAATACACTACTTCTTACCTTAAATTCTAGTAACCCTATCTAATCTATCGCTGTATAGCTATCTAACATACTACTTATACTTAATAATACCTATTAAACTCTTTATCGGCTGACGATAGCTATATATCACTGATTAAGAAGTAGTAGCAGCAAGGACGAGCGTGATATTCAGTACTATAGATAGAATTTTTATATAAATACTATGGTAAATATCACGACTTTCTTGGCACTCTTATACATTATTAGATCTACTAGTCTACGCCGTATAGAACGCCTTTAGCGTTCTATCCCCCTTAGCCGCCGATTGGCGCTTACGCCACCCTCTTAATCTTATAACAATAGCTAAAGAAGGTAGATAAATACACTTAATAGTGGATTAAGGCTTGTTATCTTATTATAGGTAGAAAAAGCTAATATTAGTAAAAGATAGGTAGATTAGGTCATTTACTGAAGGATTTAAGTAATAAGTGGCTTAGTGAGAAGCATAGCTAGAGGTAAGCTAGTAGGCTGAGTAAGGAATCGAAGCAAATAAAGTAGGTGAAAAGGTTAAATAAGGCGACTGAGTAGTTTTTATTAGGTTGTTAATTATTTAAGTAAGTTAGGTATACCTTCTATAGTAGAGTAGAAGGAGACACCTTAGTAGATTCAGAAGGTAGCTGCTCGCAGTGTTGTAGTATAATAAATTGGTTTAATATAGTAATATAATAAATAGCTGTAATATAATAATTAAGGCCTTCGATATTGACGAAGTTGATAGATATAGCCGCCTAGGGAGTCTGCGAGGCCTGGTGCAGATCTATAGACTCCAGTCGCAAGATCTATAGTTTATAACAGATCTATAAAGTTTTATAGTAATTAAGCGATAGAACTCGCTAATTATAGGCCTAATATTAAAGATATTAAAGGACTAAGATCAGAGGATACAGTAGTATATTATATAGTGCTACTAACTAGGCTTAGCTACTAGTTATTAAGCACACAGTGTAAAGGTATTAAAAGTATTAATTAATAAAGCTATCTAATACGATAGAGGCTCCTTATAAATAGGAGCTCTACTAGAGTATCTATAATCCATAACTAATACCGTAACAGATTGTTAGAAGTAGAGTCTTACTCTTAGTTATATAGGATCTATTTATACCTATATATATTATACGAGAAGGACTAGGAGCTATACCTCTACAACCTCTAGTAGCGTACTTTAGTAGTATATTAGAAGTAATAAGATTTTAAACGATTGGTAAAAGTTGATAGTAATAAGATTACTATTATTATTATTAAAGAAGATATAATAGAGGATTAATATTATTATAGTAGAAAGATATTAGTTTATAAAGATAATAAGGATAATTAATATAAGAGGCCGTAAACAGCAATAATAGTCAATTATTATTTAGAATATATATTTAGTGTTTAAATAATACAACTCCGTCCAATTCCAGCTACTATATCTATTTAGCCTATTTAGGCTTCTATAGCCTATTATTCTTAGAATCAACCGCTAATATTAATGAATTTAGTTATTATAATAATATTAAGGTACGATAATTTAATAGAAAGGTTTTTCTAGCTAGGAGATAGCTAATTAAGAGTAGAGGAGGTATATAATAGGAAATTTTAGACGTTACGTGGTGTCTATAGGGTTTTATAGGTATATAGGCGTTTATAGCTTATTTTAGGGAGGGGAAAGGAAAATATACACTTTAACTATAGATTATTAAATTATTATTAAGTAGTACCAATTCAATAAATTCCGCTTTATTAATTAATTCCACGGTCGTAATAGCGTAAATACAGCCTTATTATTATTCTAACTAGTTATTACTCACCTCTTCTAGCTATAAACCGCCTAAACTAGTCTTTAGCACTATTTTAATAGGGCCTATAATCTAGTAGTAAGCTAGTATTGTGCACGGAGAAGATATTATTAAAGTCCCTATATCTTACTAGTAATACGTCCGACGTTGTTTCCATAGTAAGGTCTACTTTAGTTAGCGGATAATACAAAATAGCTATTATCTAAATTCTTTAGGGCTACCTCTATCTATCCTTTTAATATTATAGAGAGTTTCTTCTATCTCCTTCTATTTTAGTTCTTCCTCTATATTAAAAATTTATTCCTAAAGTTAATTTATAGATTCTAGGCCTTAAGCTATAGCTATTCTAGGATTAGCTTAAACCTATAAATAGGCCTTACTAGGAAGGAGTCTAAACCCCCTCTAGTAGAGCTACTTAAGTTAGTAATAGTATACTTAAGGCGATACTTATTAGTAACGTATAGTCTTTATCCGTTTAATACCTTTTTTATACTACTACTAATAGTAGTATCTTAAACCTATATACCTTAGTAATTATTAAAAAGATAAAGTTACGCTTAGTATCGCTATCTATTAGAGCGGTAACCTCTCTTAACCTAGTAGCTATATAGATCTAAATATATACTTTTAGGAGGCTCTACCTTATAGCTTATAGTTCTTCCAGCTCTACTACTCTATACTCCTCCTCTAAGTATTATATATACTCTATAAGGAGGGAAGTTATTCTCTATAGGTTTCTCTTTTCTCTAATCCCTTATATACTAGTAATACTCCTTTTTAGTATATTCCTTTTTCTAATAGTAGTAGTAGGTAACGTCCTTCTTTAATATTATTATCCTTAAATAGGACTTAGACGTATAGTCTACCTTCTCCATCTTCTTTAACTTCTTAACTTACCTAGTCACCTTAATAGTACCTTTATTATTATCGTTATCCTTTAAGTGCTAGCTCCTACGATAGAATAACTTACCCTTAGAGTTAGTTTTTATTTTACTTGCCTTTAATACTATTATATAATTATATTCCTTAACCTACCTATATGCTTCTATAGCGTAGTCCTTAGCCTCTTTAAGGCTCTAAGGCTTCTATCTAGATAGATAGATATAGTCTTAAATCTTCTTATTAAGTGATAAGATAAACTTATTAACCTTATAGGGTTTATTCATTTTATTAAGGTCCTTCTATAGATATTAGAGGTATTTAGCTAGTTTTCTAAGGGGTACTCAACTAGGTTTTTAAGAGTATTAAGTATATCTTCTTTTAATATCTCCTAATTTAGTTTCTCCCTTATACCTAGGCTAGTAATATATTACTCCTAGTATTCCTCTTAATAGAAGCTAATATACTAGAGAGTAAAAAGAAGCTTTACCTAATCGTTAGTAAACTTAATAGGTAATACTCTAAAAAATCGTTTAATACTATAGACCCATACCTTATATTTAAGGCGGCTCTTACTTGTTACGGTTGTTATAGTATTAGGCTATAAAGTGTGGTCACATAACGGCGGCTGCTCCTATAAGCTTATCTCTATACTTATTTAGACCTTTATAGCGGTAGATAGAACTTATTATCTAATACCTTTACGTCTTATTCGTAATAAATAGTAGCTAAGCCTATAGGGCAATCTATTATTTAAGAGTTTATTCAGTTCTTTAAAAGTAATAGTGCTTAGAAAGCTAATAAGCTAATCTACTCGCCGTATTAAATAGTCGATAAATCGAGTAGTGCTATAATATTAATCTATCGAACGCTTTACTGCGGCCATCGAGGAACCTATCTATCCTTACAATGGCTTCAGGACTTTATAGTAAGGATAATAATATAACGACGTCGCCAGGACTAATAGAACCTATCTAGCAATTGCCGCCTCCTACTAAGCCTATAATAGCCAACCTTATAGCCGAATTGCGTATAATCCGTCAAGATTAGGCCAACGTTAATTAACATCTTGATGCTCTCGAATCACGGCCTATCTAAACTATTAAACAACAGCCTTAAGACGTCTATATAGCTATTTAAAGATGTTATAATAATACTAATACTATAAGGCCTTCCACCGAGTTATATTCTATACCTCCACCTTATCTATAACCTCTACCTATTATAATATCTATAGCACCCTTTATAGCTATTATTATAAGTATAAAATACACTAAAATCGTGGTAGAGTTAGGTAAATTCAGTGGTAAAGACGGCGGTATTAGTATACTCAATTTTATGAAGAGAATTGATATAATAGCTAATATCCATAGTATAAAAGAAGTAGCCTTATATTTGCCCTAGGCTTTTACTAGTAAGGCTTTATAGTAGTTTAATACGCTAGATAAAAATAAGGAGCTACGCTATAGGCAACTGCGGCTATTTAAGGATGAAATCTACCGTCGTTTTGCACCTAATCGTGGCGATACTAAGAGACAGATTGATGCCGAAAAATATACCTATACTAATGCTAGGAATTATTGTAAGCCTCGTGAATATATTAACCTCGAATAATTACCTCCTTATAGCGCCTCTGTAATACCTATAGTAGCCTTAGTAATTATATAATAATGCCTTCTAGCTACGTGCAAACTTTGCTACTAGCGATAATAAAGATCCAGACGCTTATTATATCGCGCTAAACAAGCACTACTACAACCTTATAAACACTAAATAAGATAGCCTTCCACCTTATATATATAGGCACTACTAGATAACGTTTAGATCAACTAATAGCCTTAAAGAACATGCTAAACAGTATTATAATTACCTCTAAACCTCTCGATTGCTTAATTCATTATACTAACCGACCTCTATACACTATTTTTACCTATAGTACAGGATAGTATATATAGTATACTACTATAAAAGAGTATAGAAAAGTATATATAAACGCCGCTGATGTTAATCAGCTATTTAATAGATAAAATAATATTATTTAGGCAAGAATTAAAGCACTTTAAACGGGCTATTATAGGGGTATTAGCAATAAAGCGTGGCGCGCTCTAGGTCTCTTGCTATTATATTAATATAGCCTCTAGCTTATTAGTCGAGTGTTCTACCTATTAGCAACAACCTCCACGGCTTCTTTTACTAGTAAGTCACTACTAATAAGGGCGTTGGGCTTTTTGAAAGGGGGCATTTGTTACAGTTATTATAGTATTAGGCTATAGAGTATAGTCACATGACAGTGGCTGCTCCTATAAGCTTATCTCTATACTTATTTAGACCTCTATAGTGGTAGATAGAACTTATCATCTAATATCTTTACGTCTTATTTATAATATTACTAGTAAAGTCTAGTAGTAGTTTAGCTTTTAGTTCTTAAAGGAGATATACTATTAACTTACTACTATAACTAGTTATACTGGTATTATAGGGTCCGCCCTATAGAAAGGTACGCCCTAGCATTAGTTATAAAGTCTACCTAGCTCAGCTTCTTCTATAAGAAGGGCCTCTAGCTTCTACCTCTTCCTTTTTTATTTAAGGTAATTCCTAGCTTTCTAAAGCTCTTAGATAAGTACCTCGTTATTAATAGGCTCTTTATTAGAGTTCGTCCCTAAACGTTACTCTACTAGAGAACATTGTTATATATTCTAGATATTATTAATTACCCTAAGTTTATTACTATTACTCCCTCTATAGACGGTTCTAGATTAGGATGGAGTTCATTTAGACCTAAGGTCCCTACTATAACCAGTTATTATAGTATCTTACTCTAATATTATACTATTAAAGGTTTAAAAGAGCGATTCGTATATAAGAGACTATACTAGTAGGCTACTAGGAAGGCATTTAAGAGGCTCTAGTAGTTTATATATCTATAAGAAAAAGAAGTTAAAGGGTCTTTAATAGTCTCTAGTTTAATATAGTATAAATTACTAGCTTCTTAAAGGGGGAGATTCTATCTAGACTATATATCTAGAGGCTCTTAGGATTAGTAGAAGACTCTATATATCCGGTAGGAAACCTAGAAACGTCTTTAGAGGCTCTAGGCGCCCTACTAAGGCTATAGAATACTTATAGTAGGTTCTAGAGGTTCTAAGAGCGTCTAGTTAGTTAGGGGCATATAATAAACGATCTACTTTTAGGTTATAAGTAGTTATTATAAATAAAAGCCGTTAGAGTTAGAATAGTCTAACTATAAACGCTATAATAACTATAATACTAGATATTACTAGGTATATAGTTATAATAAAGAACCTTTATAATTTACTATTAATTAACTTATTATATTATGTATTTAGTCTAATTAACTTATACTATAACCTACCTAGTACCTATTACTATTATAGTAGATACTTCTTTTTATATAGTCCTTACTTATATTAAATAAGTTACTTATCCTTTACTATTTTATCTAAGTCTAGTAGCTACTATTAGAAGTTTTATCTCTTTAATTTTATACTAAGCCTATTAGAATATATTTATTAATAACTATACTAATAATAAGGCCCTACTTAAAAGATAAGAAGTTATCTTACTATATTCTACTATCTCTTAGTAGAATAGCCTAAAGACCTATATAGAGATAGTAGAGAATAAGTAATAATAAAATATAATAAATAAATAGAAAACATTTAGAATTACCTCTATATTTATATAGATAGTAGCGGAATTAGTAGTAAGATAGAAGCTATAGTAATATTACTAATAATTAGCTATATCTAGAAAGTATATATAGAAGATAGTACTATATTAACTATTTATATAGCTAAGTTCTAAGATATTAAGCTAGCTCTTAAAATAGCTCTAAATAATTAGAATTAAGAAAATAGATTAAAAAAACTTATTATCTATATAGATAACTAAGTTACTATTAGAATAGTTAAATAACTATCTAGTAGATTAAAAACCTATATTACTACTAACTTATATATCTAATTAATTATCTTTAGACTTATAAGAGAATCTAGGTTAAAGTAAAATAGATTCTAACTTATATAAATATCTTAGAAAATATAAAAGTTAATATAGTAGTAAAAGAGGTAGTAAGATAGAAAGTAGACTTAGTATATACTATAAACTAAATAGTTTCTTTTAAAAACTTATATCTTTTATAAGTAATATTAAAGACTTAGATTAAATAAGAAGTATAAAAGAAATAAAAGTATAATTAATATTAAAAGATTAGACTAAGAGATTTTCTTTATTAGAGAGAAGTTCTAGATATTATATACCTATACTATATCTATAGAGAGAGTATAGAGATAATAATATATTTACTAATAAGATATAGGAGGTTTAAGGATCTATAATACTAGAAACTATCTAGGAGTCTAGGATAGACTAACTTTTAAGTAATCTTTAATAAGTATAAAGTAGCTATAAAAGCTATAAACTTTATAGAATAGATATAGATCCTTAGATAATTTTAGATTATAGAATAGTTAGAGCTAGATATTAAAAGAAGACTAAAGGTATAGTAATACTAGAAGAGTAGTAGAAGTAGCTACTAGAAAGCCTTATAAAGTATTTAGAAATATAAAAAGTACTTCTTAAATTAAATATATAATTATCTATAGATAGAAGCTAGATAAAAGGGTAGAGAAGGGGGTAGATAGTTATCGTGTATAGGGATATAATGAAGTGGGGCGTGCTGACTAATACCAGCACGCGTCGGCTGCCAGCTAACTTTACCCTTTCCGGCATAGCGGCCTTCGTGGCCGCTGGCACCGCGTATGAGAAATTTAATCAATTAATCAATTAGAATAGACACTGGATCCAAAGCTACGTTCAAACCAGCATCGACCCTATCGACTCGAATTCGCCAAAATCTCGTATGCTAGAGATCTTTTGAGCACACTGCCAAGCGGCGGTTAGGCCGGCTCGTACCATGCCTACTGCCATCAAGCTAGACTACCGGAAACCCATTACATACGAGTCGGCACTAAAGAAAAATGTAAATATCATCAGATAAGCAGCATACCTTAAGGCAGCGACGGAGCTCTATGATTCACTCTAGGACCAGAGAGAAACTATATAAGCACTTGTTAGGCACCACTTAAGGCTCAATCGAGACACCTGTACTATCGATGTAAAGGCTCAATAGATTCGTGACAACTTCAACGTCTATATACCTATCGAGGTACGATCGACCCGCTACCATAAGAAGCCCATCTTTCATCGTCCTATGCCACAGAAGCTTGCTGAAGTCAAGTATCCCGGCATAGTGGATAAGAAGTTGAGCTCTAAGGTGGGAACATATGCCTGGATACAACACCCAATGCCCCGATATCCGTATTCCACACTCATATAGCTTCGGCTTCTCTAACCATCGACATATAAGTCAGTTTACCTACTTCCTAACAGCTTTCGTGCTAACCATGCTGCTGGTGTATAGTTCGTCTATGAGAAACAAAGACCTTTCTACATCCGCCTTTGGCGTATGTTCCAACGCCGTCTCCGCATTCTTCTTCGATGCTAGACTCTCTCGCCCTATACCGCCTATCCAACTAGCCAACGACTTTCTACTGCATACATGATACTTGAATACATTAGTCCTGATACGGGCCAGATGCTCTCCAGCACCTGGGAGAAGCACCGGAATGACCCATTCCGAAGGTAGAAGCTCTTTCGAGGCATGGCTCGCTTGATGCTCTCCTTGGCCAATATCCCTCAGCCTCGAATCGGCTCAGTCCAGTTCCATGCTGACGGAACGATCACGTTGACAAACCGTCCGCTGCCCTGCCGCGTCGTTATCTTGGAAAATGAGGGTGCCCTGAGAACGATACAGAGGTACGAAACATATATCTGTACTGAGCCGTTCGTGCAGATATGCTTACACTTCATGAGAACAGCTTTCTTAGCAACCCAAACGCAGTTTATGACGATGATGACTGCCGCGGTCAGATGGCGGCTAGGGCATTACTTAGGATACTGTCGCATTAATACATCGAGCGGAAACTCCGCAACGGACCCTTCTATCTTCGGTTTACCGACCTCTATGCAAGCAATATCTTTGTCGACGAGCAGTGGAACATTACCTGTTTGATGGATCTTGTGTGGGTCTGCGCTTTGCCTGCGGAGATGCTTGCTGTACCTTATTGGCTCTCGGGACATGGTATTGATGAGATAGTGGACAATAACCTCACATACCGCAACCAATGGAACGACCTTCGTTGCAACGCTTGTTATGGCCAGCTTCTTTTAAAAGATTGAGAGCTGGACGCTTAGGCGGGATCGGTACTATTGAGGGAGAATGGGACTTATACTGGGATGGAGGATACTGTTGGGGAGGCTCATATGAATTGGAGATGCGAAAAGAGTTTGACAGTGGTGCTGTAGGTCGAGGGATCTTGTTACAAGATGAAAAAACGCTCTTCACGACAACGCGATTGTGATTTTCGAGGTAAGTTAGCTTACTTGGGGCTAGGAGTGTTCAGGAGAGCATGTAACATAACTGGCTCTGCGAGATTATGGAGGAAAGTATCATCACTGCACCTGCTTCGTGTGTACCAAGTACAAAGGACGGCCTGATAAGCAATATCAGAAGGGAACTGGAGTCAGAGATAGAGAATTAACATAATTGGTAGCATCGAAAGCAATCACGATTATGATATTGAAACCCTAAAAGCGGTGATTTATTCCTTCTATTTGCGCCAATAATGCGACGGACTCGAACACAGCAATTAGTCGCGTGGCCTGCGCAAGCCTGCCTCAAGAAACCCACCTTGGACTCTATTCTTCTTCCAGCGATCCATCTCTCTGCGATCTGCGGTTTCATACACACGTGCCAGTGGTGCTCTCCATGGCACTGACGCTTCGATCGTCTGTGCCACTTCTGGCTCTGACGCTTCGATCGTCTGTGCCACTTCTGGCTCTGGCTCTGGCTCTGGCTCACCTGCCTCTGGTACGGCACTCTTACGCTTCCGGCCATGTTTCCTCTTGCCTGTTATGACCTCTTTCGTAGCATGCGCTACTTCAGACTCCGCCTCCGCGTCTGGCTCATCCGCCTCCAACGCAGTACTCTTACGCTTCCGACCACGTTTTCCCTTGCCTTTTATAGCATCTTTCGCAGCACGCGTTGCTCGTGCCTCGTCAATGTCCTCATAACTCATCACCTTCGCCTCCCCCTTCCCGAGTACTACGGTCTTGGTTGATAGGCGAACTTTGGCTTCGTTGTATAGTGAGGACAATGAAGAGGACGAAAAACACTCTGGCAGATCGAAGGGTGTTGCCTCGCTCAAATTCTGTTGTGCACAGTAAGGGACCTTGCATGCTGAAGCTGGTAATTGCCGGTAAAGCGAGCGTAGAGACGGCAAGAGCCATCGGGATTGGAAGCGAATAGACATCTGTAAGGTGGAGATTGCGCAACTTGGTTAGCTGACGCCGCTCTACGACACGGTCCTAGGAAGTAGGGGTCTTACCCCACTAAGGTACTGTCGTCATAGGCTGTACATTGCAGTCGCAGTTCTTCTCCGTTGCGCTACTCAAGTTCACAACACCAATCGTCCGTGCTTTTACGCTATTCACTACGGTATCTGGACTTCGTAGTTTCTGGAATTCTGACATGGCCGAGCTCAGCGTGCCTCCTTCAACTGACACTTATCTCCCTTATGAAAACGAGACCTAGCTACATATACACATGCGCGAATTCGCTAAAGCTAGAGATGCGTGCGAGGTCCACCAGAATGCCAATTGTGGGCCAATGCCGACCTGTCGTCACCGTACTTGAAGAAGATGGTCTTCAACTCGGTATACATGCTCAACCCGTGCAAAGACAGCTCTCTGCCTATTCCCGACTGCTTCCATCCACCAATGGGCATATCGACTGCCCGTACGGGAACGGAACAGTTGACACCAACAGCCCCTGACTCTAGCTCTCTCGCGACACGGACAGCTCGCTCAAAGTTGCCAGTGAACACAGATGCTGCATCGTGTTAGCGACATCCACCAATTGATTCCTGAAAATACTAACCAAAGAGACCAAACTCAGTGCTGTTTGCCTCTGCCAACGCCCCTGCTTCGTCTTTGAAGGTGTTCACGATTACCACGGGTCCAAAAATCTCTTCCTTGTATGCATCCGAGGAGGTGGGAACGTTGACAAGTATGGTCGGTTCTATGAATGCCCCCTATTCTCGATCAGCTCTGCATTCTACTGGTCGTGGGTGATATCAACGAACTGTTTGGCCGTGCCGTTTCCCCCCAAAGGCCAAGGTGCCATGTTTCTTGCCAGCCTCGATCAGTCTTTGAATATGAGCTAATTGTGTCAGGTCAACCTGAGGCCTTGAGTTCCGTTCACGTCAGCGGCGTAGTTACTTCATCAGTAACAAAAGCTTACCCTTGGAAGACGCTCTTATCTGAAGGATCGCCCACGCTGACTTTGGACATCAGTGCTTTCAGCTGGGCGATGTAGTCCGTAGCGATTGATTCTTGGACAAGCACCCGGCTGTTGGCTTGGCAATGTTGCCCGCTATTGTGATTGATCGAGAAGTGGGTGCTGAACTGCACTGTCAGCAACCTTCTGCACGTTAAGGAAGAGCATATACGAACTATCTCACAGCTGCCGCAAGGTCCGCATCCTCAAAGACTATAGCTGCGCTTTTCCCCCCAAGTTCCAGAGACACATTTTTCAGATTTGAGTTGGCTGCCATCATCATGATTTTCCTACCCGTTGCGACTGACCCAGTGAACGAGATCTTCCTGATGTTCATGTGAAGGGCCAGCGCAGCACCTGATGGTAAGCCGAATCCGCTCAAAACATTGACAACACCAGGTGGAAATCCGGCCTCCTTGACGAGAGAGGCAAGCTTGAGCGAGCTCAATGGCGCCTTCTCCGAAGATTTTAAGACAACCGTGTTTCCACATATCAGAGCTGGCGCGACCTTGAACGCGAACATGATTATCGGTACCTGGAACGTCTCAGCCGCGTTTACGAAACTCGACAAGCACTTACGAGCGACTCACATTCCACGGTATGATCAACCCTACGACCCCGTAGGGCTGTCTAACGGTGACGTTCAAGAAATTTGCTGAACTCAAGCTCGATTCGCCCAGGACATGATATGCTGAACCCGCAAAGTAGTTAAAAACACCGATACAACCGGCGATATCCATCCTTTTGAGTAGCTCGACGGGCCTGTAGGGGTGAGGTTAGTTCGAGATCAAGCAACAATGCTCTGGCTAACACACTTTCCCATACATATCGAATCCAGCTCAGCTATTTCCTGCGCATCTCTCTCAATAAGCTGGGCAAGTCTGAACATTGGAGCTGCCCGCTCGTGAGCATTCAGGCTCCTCCATTGTGGGAATGCCGTTTGAGCTGCGTCGACAGCAAGGTCCACATCTTCTTGTAATGCTTCGTGAACGTCGCATATTACCTCTTCTGTGACTGGACTGATGATCTGGAAAGTTTTGCCGGCTCTTCCAGTGGTGAACTGACTGTGTTCAGCAGAAATCAAGGGCTAGCATCCTTGCTGACAACTGACCTCATTGTTGATGAACAACCTCGTCTCTGGGGAGTTTGCCCTCATCTTCCAAATCTGTTTTCAACACCATGAACACACAGTAAAAGAGATACTTCTGGGATCGTGATATCTGTTTCTCTGCTTCGCGCCTGTTTAGCCGCTATACTTGAAAATCAGCATTCACCGAGGCGTCTGCAAAGGCTCCCGAACATCGGAAGACAAGCCGAAATTGCCCCGACTGCTTCCAGACTTGGCTTTTAGGACATCGAGACTTACAGTATCGCTAATACAAGGGATCTGGAAGGTAGCTCAGCTTTGCCCATCGTGACATGCCTGCAGCTTGGCCACATCTGTCCGTCCAGTCGAACTCTTGCCTTCGACGAATAAGTCAGGGGCTGCTAGCCGACTCGAGTCATTGCATGGCACAGCGTGCCGCCCGAAATCCCGGCAGACGCGCCGGCCGATCTGTGCCGTCGATAGCTGTCTGTTCTTGAGAGTCCATGGCTGTTAGAAAGCAGGAACATGTACAGCTTGCGGCAATGGTCCTGGTGTGCAACATCCTTGTGTGATGTCCGTTCTCACCAGAAATATAAGATATTCTTGGCGCTATCCGGGTCATGATAGCGCACTTCGTCGAATTTCATCTTTAAGGTCTTGATCTTGGGCATTTGTGGCTATTGGCGATTAGGAGATTTTCATGCAGTCCATGATACCAAGCGATCTTAGCTCGGCCGACAACAATTAGAATTGGCCTGCCGCAAACGCAGCCTGACATGAGACATAGATCTCAAAAGTGCTGTCGGTTATGCTTAACTAATCCATGTACATGGTGGTTGGCAGGCGTGTCTATTAGATGCCTTGTCGCTTCGAAATACGCAGAGAAACAGTGGATGGAGCGTTCAATTTCAACGCGATCACGAAGGTAGTAGATTTCAAGTCACTTCGAGAGATTTTGACATACACAATTAGCTAATCTAACTGGATGGGCAATTGAAACAGTCTGATGGCATTACGATATCCAATGTCTTTCCAGGTTTCATCCGAGACTGGAACGGATTCGAACCAGTCCCTCATTTCAGCAATGCTCTCGTAGGGATAATCGACGGAGAACATGATATTCCCAATCTTCGACTCGGCCATCAGATTCATCAGCGCAGAAGTTCTCGGCATTCCGCTCGTGTTCGTGATGATATTGTTCTGGAAATATTCCAGGAAACTCTTCTTCTTCGGTCCTTGGGCGGCTGTAGCAAGTAGAAAGATCAGCACATGAAGCAGCTGAGAAGGGCAATCTCATGAGGTGGTAGTCACCTTCTGTATACATCCGGAAAGTCGTATCCGTCCTGGGCAATATCCACGATAGTCCCTCTCCCATGTGCCCTAAACAAACCTTGAGGTTGGGGAACCGGTCAAATACTCCCGTGTACATCAGCCTCAACACATGCTCAACCGTCTCTCTGGCAAACCCGTACGGTGCTCCATGAAATACTGGCAAATCATCCAGCACCTTGAGATTCGACAGCAGCGGGACGCGAGGGTGAATAAAGATCGGTTTCTGTAACCTCTCCGCCACCTCCCACATAGCATCAAATTGAGGATGATCAAGGTAAAGTCCCTTCGTTGAATCCTCCGTGTTTGTGTACCCGTTGATCATCGCTCCCACGAAGCCGTATTCCTTAACACAACGCTCCAGCTCCTCCGCCGCGGCTTTCCCATTTTGAGTGGGGAGTGTCGCGAACGCGAAGAATCGTTTAGGGTACGCTTGACAGTAATTCTCGTAGACGAATTGATTGGCTTTGCGGCAGAAGTCCACCGCCTCGACTAATTCCGTGAAGCTTTGTGCGGTCGGTTGGTTCAAGGAGATGATTTGCACGGCGATGTTGTTCGCATCCATGATCTTGACGCGTAGCTTGATGTCCTTCAGTCGCTCCTTCAGTCCGTTCAGGAACTCGGGCCCAAAGCTGTTAAAGGTTGTGGAGCTCCCCTTTGTTGGGAAGGGAGACACGGCGTGTTCTTCCAAAGTTACCAGTCGGGCTTGTTTTCGAGTTGTCTTGACGGGCTTGAAGAGCGTTTCTGGTCGTCCTTCCATCGCCAGGGTCGACATCTTGAGATTGCGTGTCACTCAACGTCGCTGAAATACTTTACAGGCTGATAATCCTGCCGATTAGACGTTGACCGTTGTTTTTGAGTTAATGTTCGTCTTAGAGCGAAGAACAAGTCTCGTTTGATGAAGTGTGGCGTCTATTGCTAGATCAGACGAGGCGGGTCACAGTTTCCGTCGCATCCTTCGTTCTTTTGTTGGCAAGCTCCAGCGGCTCCGAGGTAGTGGGGCAGCGTAACGCATCTATCTCGAGTTCCCCGTTCCACCCGTTGAAAGTTAGTGTTGAGTTTTCAAGATCCAAGTTGGACGTCGCGGCTGTTTCGGGCAAGTCCCGGTCGGTCGCCTCTTGAATCCTTCTAACTCCTATCTCCAGAATAGGGTCCGGCCGTGAAGCTAGCCTCACTTTTCCATCTTCAAAACGTGTCCGAGTCACGTGAAGCCTGAGATCATGGAGTAATGTGTTTTGCGGCGTTCCATAGCAGGTTGGGCTAAGTTGGATGCAAGGATCTTAAGCGTTAGATAGGTACTTATAGGGATAATAACTATTTATAATATTTATAGTAAACTTATACTATTTATTTTTAGATAAAGCTCCTATTATTTTTACAGATAATAATTACCCTAAATCTACCTATTAGCTACTAAATCTACCTTAGCTATTATTATAGAGGAGAAGTTTAATAGTAATAGAAGAAGTCTTTCTCTTATATAGATATTAATATAAAGTAAAAATAAGTAACTTAGAATTTCTTTTTAGATTTTATTTTTTATAGATATTATAATACTCTACTATATTATATATTAGCTAAATATAACTTTTAACTACTTCTATTAGCTATATTTAGGGATTTATAAACTTTATAGAAATAATTAATTATTCTAAATATATAATATTATAATAAATAGTAACCTAGCTTATATATAAACTCTTTTATTTAAATAAATAATTTATTAAAATACTATTATTACTAATAGTTTATTTTTACTTATAAGTGATATAAAAAAGATATTAAAATAGTATCTACTATAGTATTAAAACTCTATTAAAGTATAATATTTACTAGATTTTTTCTTTCTCTTTAAACTTTACTAGTAGTTATTTAATTTTAATTTTATAAAGAATTAAGTATTTTTATAGAGTAAAAAATATACTACTATTAAGATTAGTTACTAGATAGTCTAGCTACTTAAGTAAAATATAGAATATTTATAGAGATTATATATTATTTATAGGTAATATCTAGCTAGATAGCTAAAATAAAGTATAAAGAGAGAAGTTAATATAAATAGAATAGATAAAAAGCTCTAAAAATATACTTCTAGATCTAGTATAATAATAATATAAACTTTAAATTTATAATAACTACTATAAAAAGATAAGAGTATAATAACTACTTATAATCTAAAGGTAAATTATTAGTAGATACTACGCTTAGCTATTAAGTCTTATATAAGTTATATTTAATCTAGCTATACTATAGAAATAGCTTATAATTATATTCCTTTAGAAACTAATTACTAAGAAATAATTCTTAGTAAATAAGATAATAATATACCCTACTTTTAAAGCCTACTAACCTTAATTATTAACTATAATAAGGTTAAGGTGGGTAGACTTCCTTTTATAACTACTTTAAGTTATAGAGGAGACTTTATAAAGAGATTATAAAAGTAATTTAAGTTTATAATATAAGAAGATAAATAAGTCTATTTTATTTTTAAAGATAATAAGAGTAATTAAATAATAATAGAATATTTAGAGCCTAAAATTTATAGGTAAAATTAGTATATTATACCTTTTTTAAGCTTTTATATAATTATAAATTAGATTTTAGAGTATTAGTAGTATAATATTAAAAAAAGAGGTTTAAATTAAAAAGAAAGTTAAATTAAAAAAGAGGTTAATATAACGCTTAAGGGACAAAACCCCTAATAGTAGCCACCGGACTCAGATAGGATAGTAAGGGATAAGTAATATATTCGATATAGGCAAGATTTATACAAGGAGGAGCGTCTACTATAATAGCAAGAGGCACTAGGTATATTATAGTATAAGTTAATTAGACTATATAATTAAGTTAAATTAACTAATATCGAACTATACTAGTTCTCTATCGTGACTATATACTTAGCTAGCCCTTTACACGAATTATTATCCTCTTTATCTACTAAGGGAGCTAAGGGTAAAGCTGCCTCCTTACCCGCTAAGGGTATAGTAGTACCTTTCCTGTCACGTGCTAGGGTTTATAGGTGCTACTTTTATAGAGTCACACGCCTATAGCTTATACTATCCTCTACAGATTGGTCTATATTATCTTATACCTAAGACCTTCTCCTAGGCCTAACTATAACACTACCTCCCTCTTTAAAGGTTTCCTTATCCTAAGGAACTAAGACTTATAAACTTCCTCTCGTATAGTTATATATTATACCTCGTTAAAAAATTCGTGCTACTAGAACTAATTAGCTTATAGCTTACTAGGCGTTGTCTAAAATTATCGCGATAGATGTTATACCTCCTTACTCTTAGTGTACTATATCTAAGGAGCGATGTTATTTACACGCTAGTAAAGGTGCTTATATTTAGTATATAGCTTATAGTTATAAGTATAATTTATTCCTTATAGCTAAGGATAGTAAGTTACCTCCTATTATACTTGCTTTTTTTCTAATCGCATTTTTTCTCAGTGTCTATAGCACTTAGCTATTATACTTAACTCTCTAATTAATACCACGGTCTCTAGAAGTAGATCGCTACGCTAAAGTCAGAGGCCTTAAAGCTAAAGAAAGAGATATAGCAAATTTAATTAAGTACTAAGGATTCCTTATTATAGGATAATATAATATAGGCTGAGGAGGATTTTACTAAGTTAATATCTTCCTATTTAGATAGGCGGAGCTCTATCGTGGCTCTAAGTGGTCTAGAGATAGATTTTAGGGAGATACTATTTCCTAAACTTAGTAGTGGTCCTGGTACTTTTTGGGCTAGTGGTTTTGGCGGTCCTGAACTACTACCTAGTCCTTTAACTGATACTAGTGGAGCAACCGCTAGCAGTTCTTCAGGTTTTTAATTGGCTCCTATATATTTTCTAAGTCTAGGTATCCTTTCCATTTTATAAGATATTATTTCTTGCTATAGTGACGTCGTTCGTCCAAAATTGATTCGACTTTATATTCTTATAATTGTGCTATATTATCTAAGAGGATTAGTCCTAGTAGTTCTGTATTAGGTAGGGCCGGTTCTAGAAGTGATTTATAAAAGACTAGATGAATCTATATTATTATTAGTAACTTAAGTCGAAATGTAACTGGCCCTAGGACCTTGGATATCTTAAATGGTCCTAACTTTATATGATCTAATTTACTGCTTAGTCTCTATATTTTAACGTTCTTACAGTAAAGATAGATACTATCCTCCTCTTTAAAATTAGGTCTATATAATCTATATTTATTGGCTTAGATTATTGAGCGCGCCGCTATAAGAGAGAGTTCCTACCTTAGTTAGTTATAAAGTATAGAAATCTCTAAGTGTTATAGCTACGCCTGTTCTATATATACCTATAATATACGTATCTTATAGTATAGAGATAGGTATCTTCTATAGTTTGTAAAGAATGGTGTTTCTTTTATAGTTTAGTTTATAGAGTTATTATACACAAATTGTGCTAAAGGTAGTAGGGTCGTCTAGTTATTCTATTTATAGTTGATATATATATATAGGAATTATTTAAGCGTTTAATTAAGTCTTTTAGTTTATCTATCTATCTATAGGTGAAATATAGTAGATATTTTATATTTAATCCCTATAAGTGCTGTAAGTAAAGTCCAGAATTTTGACGTGAATAGGTTGTCTCAGTCTAAGATAATTTCTTTAGGTGCTCTATATTAAGCTATAATATTTCTATATAATAGAAATAAAAGGTCTTATATATTATAAGAGTGTACTATAGGTAAAAAGTATATATACTTAGTAAGTTAATCTATAATAATATATATTATATTATATAGCGTTGTGTTTCCTGGTTCCCTTGATACTAGTAAATTAGTAATAAAGTCTATAGCAATGGAGTACCACGCGCCCTCTAGTAGCGATAGTAGTTATAGGAGCCTATATAGTTGATGTCGTTCGTTCTTGCTTCTCTTATAAGAGTTATAGATGCTGATAATTTTCTTAGTCTTCTTTTATAGTTTAGGAATGTAATAAGTTTATTGAACTTGTTCTATTATACTTCCGATTCCTCGGTGACTATAGCTATAGATCTCCTGAATAAGTCCTTCTTATTTAACTACTAGGATATAAACTTAGTTATTAACTGTAATAAATCTATTATTATCTTTCTAGAATAGCGAGTTTTCCTGCTGCGCCAATTAAGCGACTTTGTCCTTCTTATATCCTACCTTAATTTACGATACTTATAGTGTGTCCTTAATAATAAAGACTATTAATAGTAATTAATAGTTATATAGTAGTATACTATCTTCTTATTAGTTAAAGATTGCGTGTGAGACTTAGGTCTTATTTTTAATATAATCTGATCGCCTACTTAGGGCGTCGGCTCGATAATTTTTAGATCCTTTCTAATAGGAAATACAGTAGTTAAAATTGGCTAATTCCTCTACCTATCTTATCTATCGTCTATTTAGGACTTTTATACTTATAAAGTATATTAAGTTCTTATAGTCTATAATAACGTGTACTTGATGCTTTGGCATAGTGCAGTAGATCTTCCAATATTTTATTACTTTAACTATTACGAGTAGTTCCTTATTATAAATATCGTAGTTTAGTTCCAGAGCCGTTATAGTTCGCGAGTAGAAGGCAACAGGGTGGAGTTTTCCCTTCTTATCTAGTTGGTTTAGATATACTCCTATAGTATAGTCTAATACGTCTGTTTTAATAGTGATTACTTTCTTATAATTAAAGGTTATAAGGATAGGTGCTGTGGTAAAGAGTTCTTTTATCTTCTAAAATGCTAATTCCTAAGGTTCGGCCTATATAAAAGGCGTTTCCTTCTTAGTCAGCTTATTTAGAGCCTTAGTAACTCTAGAGTATCTATTAATAAATCTCCTATAAAAGTTTCCAAAACCAAGGAAAGATTAAATATCTTTCACATTTTTTAGTGTCGGCTATTCCTTAATAGCTTTAACTTTCTTATCTAATATCTATATCTTATTAATTGTAATAATATAGCCTAAGAAGTTAGTTTATTAAATATAGAATTCGTATTTTACGAGTTCTATATATAGGTTATATTAATTAAGTTTCTTAAGTACCTATTTAATATGTTCTTTATGTTCTTCTAATATCTTAGAAAATATAATAATGTCGTCTATATATATAAGAATAAAAATGTCTAGATTCTCTCTTAAGATATTATTAATATACTTTTAGAATATTACTAGTGTATTAGTGAGTCTAAAAGGCATTATAAGGTATTCGTATATGCCTAAAGGTATTTTAAATACTATCTTCTACTTATCTCCCTCCTTAATCCTAATAAGGTTATATATACTTCAGAGGTCTATCTTCGTGAAGTATTTAGATCCTCTTAGTTGGTCTAGTATATCCCTAATTAATAGGAGTAGGTATCCGTCCTTCTGCGTGATTTTATTTAGGAGTTAATAGTCGATAACTAGTCTAAGTTTTCCTCCTTTCTTCAGAACGAAGAACAAGGAGTAAGTGACTAGTGCTTCTAACTTCCTAATAAATCCTTTTTACAGAAGTTTATTAATATATTTATTATATTCCTCTTAGTGTACTAGACTTATACTATAGAGTTTGGTCCCTCTTAGTTATTTATCTAGTAATAGCTTAATCTTATGGTCCTATGCTGCGTGTTTCAGTAATTCGTTCTTGGTATCTTCTTTAAAAACTTGCTTATATTATTTATACCTGTTTAGTAAAGCCGGACCTAAGTTATTAGTACTTACTATACTATATACCTCCTTTACCCGTCTATATATTCTATATAGGAAAGTATTATATTATAGGGTGGCCTCTTCCTACTATCTTATCTTATCTTATAGAAGTGATAAGGTCTTATAGCTCTAGTTTAATACTCTTACGTCGTAAATCGCAAATTTTATTAATATACTCCTCTATCTAGGTGAGTAGGTATCTAGGAATAGTATTCCTAGGATAACCTGACAATACCCTATATTAGTGATATCTAGCACCACTTATTCTCTAAAATTCTCTATTTTTATAATTATTCTAACTTTATATATAATAGTGCCATTCTAATATGCTATTTTTGATCTATTAGCGACTTAAAGCTGATAGGATTTTGTCTTTTTCTATATTTTTTCCTAAATTTTCTGAACTATTTAATAATAAATATAGTTTCCTATTACTCCTATATCTAGCATAATTGTAACTGGTATACCATTAAGTAAAGCTTTTATTCTCTCCTGCCTATACCTCTAATTGCTTAATATATAGTAAAGGCTGGGTAAGGGGTTCTTAGGCGAGTTTATTATATTAACTCCCCTATTATTATTATAATAATATCGTTTTCTAGTTGTCGTAGTATATTGACTAGAAACCACTAGATATAAATATGTTCTATAATAAATCTTTAGCGCTTGATATCTGCTCGTTCAACTCCGATTCTAATTATATTTATCGCCTAGTCGTTTTCATCCTATATTAGGCTTACTATTATCCATCCGGGATAGATAATTTGCTATATCCCTAGGTTAATAAGTGGTATTATGAGTCGATAAGAGAAAGTAGGTTCTTGTTCTTCTTTAGTGATTTCCCCTTCTTCCTTACTTTTACCGTCTTAGTTGACAATATTAATCTATGCTAGTATCTATTACAGTTTATCTTCTTTAATAGTATAATTAGCTAGTACCACTAATTCTAAATTATTATTATCCACTAAGTTTATAGTAGGTTCATTTTCGTATATTCTATGAATAGTATAAAGCTTTTTCTAGTAACCTGGCTTCTTTCTTTTTAAAGTATAGCAATCTTTAGCTCTATATCCTTCTTTACTATAATAAAGGCAAAGATTATTATTAAGTCGGTATCGTCTGTTTTTATCCGATAGTTTTCCTATATACTTCTTCTAGAATACGCTAAGGTCTATTTTATCTAGATTAGTTCTCTTATATTTCCTAGAAGTGTTTAGGGTCTATATAGATTTAAATCCTCCGCGTTCTCGTTTTCTCTCCTAGATCTATTAGTCTAATTTAATAGCTTAAATCCTTATACTGTAGAGATTTAAAGGTCACTCTCTGTGAGCGAGTTCATCCTTTACCAAGTTATTTAGTCCCTAATAGAATTAAAGTGTAAGCCCCTCATCGTTAAGTCCTATAAGATAAGTATACTATATAAATTTCCCTATATACTAAGATATAAGAGCATTGCCTTAGTATAGTCGTTAGATCTTGTACTACACGTCTCTTTTTAGGTTACCTCCCCTATATATATCTCTAAGTACTTAGTAGAAACCTATATAGCTACTAAATAGTCGTTATATCTTGTCTCTAGCCTGGCCTCTATTCTACAGATAGTCCTATAGAAGTAGAGAGAACTACTAAAGTAGCCCTCCTTTAAGATAAGCTCCTATAAACATGACTTTCTTAATATTAGTATTAAATACTTAGCTAGAGATAATAAAAGATAGTTTATATAGTGTAAGAAAGGGTTCTAAGGCGGTTCAATCCCCTTAGTAAGCCTCGATCTTTATAAGTAAATTGCTATTAGATATATTAGTATTCCTTAATATTGGTTCTTGATTTCGAGTCTTAGTACTACCGTCTATACTCGTAAAGGTTCGAGCTAAGTTGCAAAGTAGTCCTAGGTTGGTTGTCTTGTTATATTGGGACGACTTCTTCTCGACTTTATTTCCTTTAGTATAAGGTTTAGTAATAGATAGGCTTTGTACTAAGGTTGTTAGACTTGTTAAACGTTTTGGTATCCTATATATCTCTTCTTCTTCTAAGTCGCTAGATAAGAATATATCTTTTAATGGTGTTTTAGATTTTAAGTTAGTTATAAAAGATGGTGTAATATATTATTCCTTTATTAGTTGCTATTTAATTTATTAATCGGTTAAAGTATAACGCTTAAGGGACGAAACCCCTAATAGTAGCTACTAGGCTTAGATAGGATAGTAAGGGATAAGTAATATATTTAATATAGGTAAGATTTATGTAAGGAGGAGCGTCTGCTATAATAGCAAGAGGCACTGGGTATATTATAGTATAAGTTAATTAGACTATATAATTAAGTTGAATTAACCGATGTTAAACTATACTAGTTCTCTATCGTGACTATATACTTAGCTAGCCCTTTATATAAATTATTATCCTCTTTATCTACTAAGGGAGCTAAGGGTAAAGCTACCTCCTTACCCGCTAAGGGTATAGTAGTACCTTTCCTATTATATGCTAGGGTTTATAGGTGCTGCTTTTATAGAGTCACACGCCTATAGCTTATACTATCCCCTATAGATTAGTCTATATTATCTTATACCTAAGACCCTCTCCTAGGCCTAACTATAATAGTTAAATTAAAAAAGAGGTTAAATTAAAGAGGTTAAATTAAATAAGAAGTAGTAATAATAGTAAATAGAGTTTAATTATTATACTCCTAGTATAGATAGATAATTAAATAATCTCTAATACTATAGTAAATAATATAACTCTCTCTATATACCTATAATATCTTCTCTCTATATAATAATAAGTAAGAAAGATAGATTTAGTTACTAATTATAGATCTAGGCTGATCAACTTATTATAGGTGGATTAAGTCAAAACGCACCGAAGGTGGGTGGATCTAGTCATTGTCCGTTATTACCAATCCGAGCCAGTACTTGAGACACTGGAATCTTAACTCGACAACTTCAGTTTCAATAGCTTTTCCGCGTTCTTGTGCGTGATCATGATCAGCTCATCTTGCGTCACCATCCCGCTCTCCTCAAGATCCTTGAGAAATTTGGCGCCATCTGCATTATCCTCCAAAGGATAGTCCACACTATATAGAATGCGATCAATCTTAACAGCCTTGAGTAAACAGGCCATAGGCCCGAGATAGAACATGCCACTAGTCGTGATCCACACATTCTCTGCCCATACCGTCAAGAAATCTCGCTTGCGGTGGCCCCAATTCGACTCCATCCGCACTTGCATACGCTCAAGCATGAACGGCAGCATCTCGCCCATATGGCCGATGATCAATTTCAATTTGGGAAGCTTGTCGAAGAGTCCCGAGCCGTAAAGGCGGAGAACGTGTACGGCCACGTCGGCGTGCCATCCCCAAACCTGGCAGGACAAGATCTGTGCCAACTCTTGTGGGTAATTGCCGCGGTAATATTCCTGCTGAAGGGATGATGGTGGGGCTGGATGGAGGTATACTGACACGTCAAGCTCTTGGACCTTCTCCCAGAATGGAAGATACTCGTCGCCGTCGTAGTGGGTACCTTTCGCGTGGTTTGGGATCAGCGATCCCACGAAACCCAATTCTGTGACACAGTATTCGAGCTCTGCAGCCGCAGCTTTAGGATCCGCCATTGGAACAAGAGTAAAGCCTGCTATGCGTGTGGGATATCTCCTACAGGCTTCAGAGAGTTGTAGATTCGACTTTCGACATGTCTCGGGCGTTTCGACGGCAGGAATGTGTGAGATAACTTGCATGGATATGCCCCCTTTGTCCATGTCTGCAATGCGCCGCTCGCCGATCGACAAAAGGTTTTGTTTTACTGTTTCCGGGAACATGTCTAGAGCAAGAGCGGTAACAGATTGTGAGTCTTGCGTTGCCTGTGAGATAAAGTGCTCCTCGAGCGTGATAGTGGGAACACCCATGATTGAGCGAAAATGGAGATGTAGTTGAGCCCGTCCTTACACGGGTTCTTCAATTGTGGATGGAAAGTGATCTTTGGCCATGACGCGGCGCGTCCGCATGATGGGACCTAGATAGTAAAAGCCCTTAATATCCGGCTACCCCGAACTCGGTCTGTGGAGTTCCGAACCCGACATGTCCCTCCTGCACCGAACCCGACATGCCCCCGTGCGCCCTTGATTGTTCATCAATGAACTCGTATGTGGCATGAATAAGTCCAAGTCGCTTAGTCGAGACTGTTTCATCAGTAAGTAAATAATCTAAACAATCACTCTCGCTCTATTATTAAATACATTGTTTTCCACCCTGTAGTACAGCATTGATAGCCGCTATAGATAGTATTATTTATAGGTATAGATAAATTAATTAATTAAAGAAGTAGCTACTAGAGAAAAGTCTATAAAGAAGGTATAGGCGTTAGCTCTATATATATATAACTAACTAAGCCTATTCTAGTAACTACTTACCTATATAAGGCTAGTATATTATATAATATAGAGAAAAGAGAAAATTCTACTACTAGTATAATATCTAATAATATTCCTTCTTAGGGTAGTAGTATTAATAATAATAGAATAATAATTAGCCTAAGTATAAGAGGCTATTATTCTATCTATCTAAATATATAAGAATAAGAATTATAATAATCTAATAGTTAGATAGCTAGAATAAGCCTCTAATAAAATTATAGTTAATAAAGTAATATAGTAATATTTAAATTAATTATAATATTAATTATATAGTTATAAAGGAGTTTTAGTATAGTAGCTAGTAAACTATATCCTATATTAGATAGTCCTAAATACTAACTACTAATATTATAGGATATTACTACCTTTAAGATAAGATTTATGTATTAGCGCTCTCCTACCCG
The DNA here is from genome assembly GCA_021030975.1 of Lichenothelia convexa. Taxonomy (NCBI): domain Eukaryota; kingdom Fungi; phylum Ascomycota; class Dothideomycetes; order Lichenotheliales; family Lichenotheliaceae; genus Lichenothelia; species Lichenothelia convexa. The sequence continues at coordinate 80,212 of JAGFMK010000046.1, read as the reverse complement.
CACGCTTGCCTGTTTAAGCCCCGCCCTCCCCTTTCGCTGTCGCCGTTGCACTGGCAGAAGGCTGTGGACACAAAACGGGATAGCGTCGATTGATTGGAGCGTTAGGCTAAGGAGGGAACTATGCCATGTGACTACGGTGCTCACATGCCGCCGATTGTCGATGCCCAGACGATGCTCATGGAACGCCAAAGGTTTCAAGATCCACGGAAAGGGACAGCGGATGGTGGGATATAGAAAGGAAGGGAAGGGACGAGATAAGAAGGTGTAAGAAGGGTTCCCATCGGTCGGCAATCGCTCTAAGGTGGAGGTGAGACTGTGGTATCAGCTAGGATTCCATGCGCCCTTGTTTACTGAACCACCCGCTAGACGATTAGGATCTACGCCTTGCCTCTCTACGCTCTCTGCTCCAAACCCCCTATCTCCCTTTGCCTTCCAGCTTTGACCATCGACCGGCTTCATCTCCCTGTTTTGCACCGGATGAGACGAGACGAGACCAAGGGATTATAAGTTCCAGCGCACGATCGCCTGGACGAGACATCGTGTCACACCCTGTGATGTGTTGATTACTATCTGTGTGTAACACCTTCACCTTTATTTAGGAGCTGGAATTGAAGATGTAGATAGAGCATGTACAAGCCGCCAATAGCAGATCCTATAAATAACAAGTTTGAAATTTAGGTACCAGGCGTTAGGCGCAGAGCGATCAAAAGGACTTTGAGAATTTCGTCAAACATGTTGCATTGGGTGCAATTGTACTCATGTAAGTATTTGTCCTGATTTTTAACCGTTTACGATCCCTATCCGCTCAAGATCACGTTGACATCTACCTACTTAGCTATGCTTCATGTGGAGGTCTCTGCGCGTTCAAATTCAGACAATACGCCTATGAATCAGTACCATGACTACAACGATGTCCTTTCGGCTTTCTCAACTACAGTTGTGTGACCCTGTCCCAAAAAAAGCTTCTCCAAGTGCACTGATGTATGGTTGGTCATGTACTTCCCAGCATCCGTGATGAACAGAGCTGCAATCAACGCAACTACTCCGAACGGTATGGTCGCATAGAAAACTCTCTGGAACGCATACGCATAGGCTCCCACCAACGCCTCTGATGTCGCTGCCTCGATAGCGCTTGTGACACCGGAAATCCCGGCAAAGGCATTCGGCACGCCTTCCGCGTTCGCGACCACAGCAGGGATCAGCGCGTCCAAGCTAGCACTGTTGAAGCCATGTGTCAATGCCGCCGATGCGATGCGCGGACCGAGTGTGCTCCTTAGCGTCGACTCGAGGATTGCTTGGAATATCGCGTTGCCGACGCTGCCTCCGAAACTGCGGAATGATCCTAGAACACCAATGGCAAGGCCTAGATCCGAGAGCTTAACGTGAAGACTCACATTGACGATAGAACAGGTTGTGATCCAATCGAAACAGCCCTGGCCGAGAAATTGGAATGCCATCCAAGCACCTTTGTGACCAGGAATTGCGTAAGCATACAACGCAACGAAGAGCGTCTGTAAGAACACTGCTGCCACGATGAAGAACTTAGGTGCCTTAGTGAGGTGCAGAAGTGACGGTATGACAGTTGCTCCGAAAGCTTGTCCAATACCATTAGGTAACAATGTTACACCGATCTTGGTCGCATTGTTCGTGAAAATGAAGAGGGTGGCCTCAGGTAAAAGACCGGCGTTAGGATAATAGACCATGCCAGCCACAAAAGCAACCACCAGGATAGACGTAAATTCCCGGAAGTTTCTGAAAAGATGCCAGGGGAAGAGCGCCGTTTCATGTCCGGCGTACTTGAAATCGTAGACAAAGCACGCGATCAGAGCTATTACGCCTATAACGATGGGTGCGATCACTGAAGCACTGCTCCAAGGGCGACTTGGAGACCCACCCCACGCGAGACCTATCAAGCAGATAGTCAAACCGGCCGTATATAGCAGTATTCCGACAAAGTCGAGCTGTTTGACGGCCTGCCATCGAGTCTTTGAATGATCTTTCAGGCCTTTGGAAGGAGGGAAGTAAAAAAGAGCTGTTCCTATGAGGCTCATTGCAGCGTAGATGATGGCGATGTAGTAATTCCAGCGCCAGGTAGCATGTTGTTCGAGTAGGTTCGCGAAGAGTGCTGCAAAAGCCCCCCATGGCAGAAATAAGCATGCCTCAATCCACGCAAGACCAAGGCCGCTACAAGATAGCATTAGCATCAGCCTTCAGTCCTGTTTCGTTGACTTACCGATATTTGTACGGACAGAGTTCCGGAACAGCGGCAAAGACCACCAAAATAAAGCCGACGCCGAAACCGAGCAACGTAGACCCGGCGATGAGAGCGCTTACTGATTGCGCGGTTGCTGCGACAATCTTCACACTGGGATTAGCAACTGCCGATATATTCAGACTTGGAGATTGGAAGAATGACATACTGCACCGATGACGGCGACAGACTGCCCAAACAGGATGATATAGCGACGACCAAAGATATCACTGAGTCTGCCTGCAATAGAGAAGGATACAGCAGAGGCAATAGCCCAACCAGAGATGACCCAGCTGGCATTGGAGGAACCGCCAAGGTCTAAGGCAATGGGAGTGAGAATAGCGCCAACCATGAGCTGCCCATTCGAGATTGGGCCAACAACTCCTAAGCCCAAGAACTGCGACACTGGTATCAGCAATTCATCCTATAATATGGGTCGCAGAGTCTTACGAAAATTGCAACAACGGTAAATCTGGAAAGTCGTTCCGGCACGGCAGGACTTTCCTGTAGGGCAGCGAGATGAGGGTCTTCGTCATTTGTCTCTTCATGGGCGAGTTCGTTGTGTGTAGCTCCTGCCTCTTCAATCTCAAGATTGCTCATCTTGTCTGGAACAGCGTCCAGACGCTGGGGATCGCCTGTGATCATTTTGTTCATAAGAAGTTCTCTCCTCGAAACGGCAGATCGAAAAACTGTATATTAGATTGCCCATGTGCTCCACTATCTCACGATCAAAGCTCATAACTCTGGGCAACAGGGTCGGTATATTTGGGCTCAGGTCAGCAACTAGCTAAACAGTTTTTGGACTAACCACTTGCGGACGGCGGTTTCCTGCCGATACAGCCGCGGTTCAGGGACAATCCGGGCGCAATCAGCCCGCACAAACCCGAAGAGTGGTCTCGGCAATCAAAGCTTGCAGGCCGAAGATCTGAAGCTTCGGGCGCGTCCATTTCGGATTGTCATTCTTCGGCTCTCCAGGTGTGGTCAAAAGTCCTGCTACTAGATGGGCACGAAAGCGTCCCGGAATGGGCCGGTCGCAGTCATCCCGGATGCTTTTCGCTAAATGAGGATCAGCTTCTGCAGGATGCTTGAAAGAGGTATGTAATCCTTTCACTCAGATGGAGATTAAGCATTGTGAAAGTGCGAGAGACGTGAGGCAGCCTCCATACATCTTCCTGACTCAAGGATGTTCATCGAAATGTGGTCGATTTCCAAAAAGTGCTTCCCTCTGCTCAACGATCACTGGTTTGCCGCTGGTGTTGTAGCTCTCACTATCGCCATCATCTTATTTCAGACCCTGAGGTATCTTTCTCATCCATTGAGGCACATTCCCGGGCCACTCTTTGCGAGACTTTCGTCAGTGCGTCTGTTCTATGAATCGTGGTGTGGGAGACGAGTCCATTGGATCATCCAGCAACTTGATCGCCATGGGCCTATCATCCGCATCGCACCCAACAAGGTCTACGTTGCGGCAGATCAAGGCATCAAGCAAATCTACAGCAACAAGACGTCAAAATCGCACGCCCACGATACCTTGCGCTACAGAGATGTGAAGATGTGCATCGGCATTTTAGATGTTAGATTAGCACACACTCGCCGCAAGGGGCTCCTGCCCGCTTTTCCAGTGGCTGCAAAACCTTGATCAGAAGGACCAGGCGGTGGACGTCTTTAAATGGTTCAGATATCTCACGTTCGACGTCGTAGCGGACATCACTTTTGGCCAACAGATCGGCATGTTAAATTAAAACGATTCGCACTTCATTGAGCAGGTGGAGTATAGGAATAAAATAAACGGCTTGGTATATGACAGTTTTTGCCGTCGCAGATGGGCATCGTAGCACTAACTAGAACAAATCTCACAAGCCGGCCCCTTCCCTTTCATACTGCCCATATTGCGGCTGTTTCGAAGCAAGACCGCAGAACACTGGATGAAGGCTGATGATGAAATCGCAGGGGTAACGCCCAGAACTATTTCCCAACGTTTCCTTTCCATATTAAATTGAATCATAGTATGCCATTAGAGCAAGGAAAGGCTGGGCTGATGCAGAAAAAGCACATCGAACTCAGGGTTGACATTCTTGCACGATTGGAAGAAGTCGCGAAGGTCAACCCTTAAGATGCCCTGTGCGACAACGAGATTATAGCTGAGATGATGGAGATACTATGAGATGTTCCCAGTCGATCCAAACCAGTTCTATTTTGATACTTCTAGGAATGCCGGATCTGATACCACTGCCAATACTGCGATGTTCACCACATATGAACTCGTAATCAACCCTGGGACCCAGGCGAAGCTACCGCCAAGAACTATGTGCAGCGTTTCCAGACCCCATGGAACCTCTTGCTTTCGAGAAGCTGGAAAAATTGCCTTAACTTGACGGTGTCTGCAGAGAAGGACTTCGCATCCATGCTCCGATTCCTTCTTTTCTGGAGAGAATCGCTCCCCCAGGGAGGACTGAATATTTGCGATTACCACATACCGATGTGAACTGTTGTTGGCATGCAAGCTTATACCAACCACCGGAACGAGCAGGTGTATCCAAATGCAGCCGTTTTTTTACCCGATGGATGGCTCAATGCGACAGCTGAGATGAAGCTCAATTTCCTACCTTTCTCTTCTGGCCCGCGATCCTGCATTGGAGCGACGTAAGGCGATGAGGAATTTGCCAGGAATCTTTGCTGACAGTGAGTAACAGTTTGGCTAATATGCAACTACGTATACACTTGGGACATATTTTCCGGACATTCGAAGTTACTTGTGCAAAAGACACCACACCTGAGTCTATGAAGCACGTGGAGTTCTTCACAATACGACCCAGGTCCGCAAAGCCACAAATGCTTTAAACACACTCTTCTATATTCGACTGGTCGTGGTACCGTGCAAGGGCCACGGGGTAAAGAAGGGTTGGCAAACATCACTTCCCATGGTAGATGTAATTCAGTTGAAGAGTTCTTCCGTACCCTTAGACCCAGTAGCAGAGCTAGAAGTTATTCCATGTACATACTTTGCATCGTAAGAGCCGCCGCATGTTAGGACAGACACTAATCGAGAAATCGTATGCTGCTCGAGATATCACCAGTGCTGGCTCTTGACAACCTAGAAGACCCTGCAGTCAGCATTCGATCCTGGATAACCCATGCTACTTGAAATTGGCGCACTCTAGTCCATCGGCTACAGGCTTCACCGTGGAACCAAGGACGTTTTAGCGAATTCTGCGCATAGAAAGTAAAGGTCCAACAAAGTGAGAAGATTCAGGGACTAACAAGGCGGGCTTTGAGTGCAAAGAGTGTTTGTCACTACGATCGATTGGACAAATCAATCAAAATATAACACCAACTGTATTACGGTAGATGCTCTAATCCTTTTTCCCATTTTCCAGGTATGTATGCACCGTTTTCATGCTAATCGTGATGGTCTTCAAGCTGAGATACTCGTTCAAAGACCAGTTTGCATTACTGCGACCCCATCCACTGGCTTTTGTGCCACCGATTGGCAGTGTGGCTATTGATAGTCAGCCTTTGCTGCAGAAGCTTCAGGTCATAGTTGCACGAATATGAGCAAAGGCTTGCCTTCGTCGAATTGCGTTAGATTGTTGATGTGCACTTGTCCCACGTCGATCTCTCGTGCCATATCAATCCCTCTCTCCATATTCGTTGTGTGTATGGAAGCATTCAGACCATACTCTGAATCATTTGCAAGTGCAATTGCTTCGGCATCATCCTTGAAGGTGTAGAGCGACGCTGAAGGTCCGAAGGTTTCTTCGTCAAATATGGCCATGTCTTTCTTCACGCCCATCACAATAGTCGGCTTCAGACTGGGCCGATCTTTGATTGCACCCGATCCGCCGATCAAGAATTGAGCACCCATATCGCCCGCTGCGGAAACCTTTTTATTAGCAGCGTCCAATCCTACTTTTGTAACTGGCACTCCGGCGTCGTAGACGGGAGCCTTTTCCTTCAATATCTCGAGGAACCTGGGAGCAATGCTTTCCTGGACCAGGATGCGCTCTGTCGAAAAGCATATCTGGCCGTGATGTAAAGACACTTTTCACATATTAGTCTATGTTGGCACCGGGCTCAGAGAGAGTCCTCACGTCCTAGCAAGCATAAATGGGCAGCCTGCTCCAAGTTGGTGTCGTCCAGCACAATCGCGGGCGACTTGCCGCCTAGCTCCATGAGAATGGGTTTGGTGTATTTGGCGGCAACCTGGCCGATAATATTTCCGACTGCTCTGCTGCCGATGAACTCGATTTTCTTGACGGCACGGTGAGCAATCAGGGCTTCTGTTGTTGCCGCAGCGTCTTCACGCCGAGTCTGGATGACATTGAGGACGCCGTTTGGAAGGCCTGCATCGAAGAAAGCTTGGGACATGATGTGATGTGTTTGAGGGCATAATTCAGACGCCTTGAAGACTACAGTGCATCCTGCTGCAATTTGACCGGCAATAGCTCTAGTGGCGAGGATGACGGCGGCATTCCAGCTAGAAGCCAACGTTAGTGCAAGACTATACGGAATTGGCGTCTTGCCTGGGAAATTCATTCGCTTACGGAGCTATAGTCAGCATGACCCCAAGAGGTTGCTTGAATACCAGAGCCATCTGATCTTTGTTTTGCATAGCAGGAATCTCCCCAGAAACGGAGGTAATGCGCGATGCAATTTCTCTTAGCGACTCGACGGAGTACCTGACATTCATGCGTGCCCAGCTTTCCTGGCAGCTGGTCTCTAACATCTGACACTCCACCAGTTCTTCTGTCTTTCTCGAATAGTCGTCCGCAACCCGCAGTAGCAGATCTCGACGGGAGACTGCGCTCTCATGCTTCCAAGTTGCGAACGCAGTACGAGCGGCTTCAGCAGCTTGCTTTGCGGCTTCGACATCTGCTGACTGCGCCGTGAAGACGACTTTATCTTTCGCTAGCGAGTAGACGTCGAACGTGGCCTCCGGCGTTGACTTGGTTGCCTTTCCACCGATGATTAAAGGGATGATGTCTGCGCGACTGTTGTTTTCGACGACGCTGCCCATATTTCCAATTGAGTCAAGACAGTCTGACTTCCTTCTGTTACTCAAGTCTTCTGCCAGAATCGGGGCTTGATGATGTTGAAGATCAGTCCAGCCACTGCCGCGTTGCTGCTGTTCTTGGCGTCTTTTTGGTCTTGTGTAAAGCATTCAGTGCTTCGGAAACACTACTAAATCCTCGTCGAGAAAGTCCCAAAGTAGAAAGCGTATCGGGTCGCCGCCGTCTTTACCCCCGGTAGCTCCCGGGACAATGTACCTTACTCTTTGCGTGGGAAAAGGACTAATCATGTTGGCTTGACACATCGAAGAAAGCTTACAACGCTTATGCGCTAGGCATGTGACTCCCGGGACACGCCCTCAGACAGTGAAGGCTCTACAGCGGACGAAGTCTCCCGAAGCATCCCCGCCTCCCGCTTGGCGTTTCCAATCTTCGTTTCGTACAACATTCCATTACGGATCTTGTTCGATAACGTAACATCCACCGAGTGCCCCCATACATATCACAGCTGCGCGCTACTTTCTTAAAGTCATCGTTCAGATCTACAAGAGTCGACTGTCCTCTCGAGTACTACCAGGGTTTAGGACAAAGAAAGCATCATTGCGTCAATAACAGATACCGAACGCGCCACTCTGCCTGTCCAAGGCTCATCATCCGACGGGCAGACGAGCTGATGAATGGATTGGCAGCGACGCACACAAAGCCTTTCCGAGCGCCAAAGACGAAACTGAATCCTCCACTTTCGATCTGATTATTTGTTGTGATATGAAGAAGATTGATCGAAGAAGACTATGGAAGAAGAAGATGCCTCTATCTATAGCCTTTGTGGATCACGTGTTCGCTTAACACTAGCTACTAGCATGATTTACAACACTCCTTCTCATGCCTGAAGCATGCTATGTGCATTTGAATATAGCCTGTTGAAAGATGACTGTTTGGTGTGTTTGTGCTCCTCCCGTTGCTGATACCCGTGCTGCTGGCGTCGTTGCGGCTGCTGCTGGCGTTGTTCTGACGGTTGGCGTTGTGCTGGCTGCTGGCGTTGTTGCGGAGTGAGACGAAGAAGGAAGACGTTGTTTTGTTCGGTAGGTTAGCCAACTACCTTATTATTCTAGGTAAGAAGGCCTGTTGCTGTATTAAATCCAATACCCTAATACCTTAATTGGCCTGCTGAAATGATTTTTGGATGAAACGTATAGGACGTTTGTGAGTTTCACCGTATGTGGTTTGTCAGATCGAACGTTGATTCTGACTGTGCCAATACCGGAGGCGCAGATCGTGCCAATACCGTGCATTTGGGTAGATCCTGGCTGTTCGGAGCGTAGATCTATAAAGGAGGCTTTGTAGGAACAGACGTGATGGGAAGCGCCTCTGTCAATTACCCAGCATGCTCGAGACCTTGGTGTAAAGAAGGCCGGAATATGCAAGGTCTTACTACTAGAAGATGCCCCTAGCCGTAGACTATTAACATATGTCAACGCTGTGAAGCAACAAGGGCATAAATTCATAAGCCATTCTCAAGGGAATAGCCCTTTTCAAATCGAGCGAGAAGAGGTGGATGTTCTGCTTAAGTTAGCATCCAGCATATCAGACTCATCGATGACTAAGTTATCGTCAGCGGAGAGCTTGTGCAGCGGTTTGAACAACTCCTTAAAAGTAGTGACGAACTCGAGGACGTCACATATTGTACTGCATTGATATTCGGACAGAGGCATTGCAGGCAAGAATAGGTCTGCCCAGCGAATGCCCTAGCTCGCAGTTGGATAGTGACAGTCTTTGCCATATAAAGATGCGCGTGCCTGGTATTCACTGGCCGTATGCTTACCAGTTAGGAGATGCATTCGGATCGCCGTTCACGATATATATTGAGGATTATTGGTTGATTTCAATCAACTACCTTTATGCTGGAGAGAAGGTACAGTGGCCCTAGAGTGTCTCCACCTCCTTGAACAGAAGCTTAAAGCAACAAACGGGTCTATCTACCTTACATTACCTTATCCGAAAAAGGTATTGCAGACATCGCTATCTCCTCTAATCATATCCTTGTTGCAGATTTCTCGACGGACAATCCACGTTTCTGGCGTACTGGGTTCTCATCTGCTCGATCTATGTCAGGGGACAAAGCAAAAGAAAGACATTCTGCCAACATGGAGGTGGCTATGCGGATAATTGCAGACGCTCGCGATGGCGCGGATTAATTCCGAGATCCGGCAGCTAATACTATTCTCACTGAATTCCTCCAGGGCCGCCATTCCAAACCATTTTCAGCGAAAGAAATACTGGAAAAGTTTAAGACATTGACCAATGCAAAGGCATAGTTTCCTTTCAAATCGAAGAACCTAACAAAGGTGTTTTCTGTCAAGGTATTCCAGTTTGCTGACCAGGCTTACTACCGGAAGACTGAACTAGTCCCAATTGCTCGGGTTCTTTTCGCTCAAACTGCTAAAGGATGTCAACAGGCCTACATAAGGGGATTATCCTCCAACCCAAGCGCAAGTCTTTCAGGCCACGAAGGAGAACAATTACTGCTATGGAAGAGGCGCAGACGTTGTTTCGCCGGCTCGATGACATAGTGGGCCTTGACTTGTGGTCTAGCCTTAAATCGGTAAGAAAAAAGAAAAGGGAAAGCCAAAGGGTCCGGGAAGCGCAAAGCGCGCGAAATTTCCGATCCAAATGAGGTTGTGTGGCACGGGCATGGGCGGCGATCTCATTCTGAAGCATATGGTTGAGGTGTGATAAAGAATTTTTTGGGCGGAGCACGTACATTGGGTTGCATGGCTAATACACCCACTAACCACGCATCCGCGTCAAGTTGTTTGTTGATCTTATGAAGTCATCAAAGGCTGGAGCTTCCCCGGCATATCTCAGGCCGGGCGAAATAACGAAGAGCGAAACGTGGGACTACGGGTCCGCTTCAGTAATCGTAGTGAAGAAGTCCGGAGTGGCCCAGGAGGCCTTTAATACACTTTACCGAGCTATGTCTCTGAGAGTGTCCTGTTCACCATACCCCTATCCAACACAACCTTGATTCTGATTTTATCGAGACGCGGAATTCTTACGATAAAGGTCATGTTCACCAAGATATTCCGTCTTCTAGATATGTCTATTCAGCGGCTCAGTGATTATGTGGGGGGTTTTTTAGCAGCTAGCGTTTGTCACTAACTTACTTGCATCTGGTTACTACGCCTAGGCTACCCACAAAAGCACGGCTCGCGTTAACAACCTGACATACGAGATCAATATATCAGCAACAAATCAATCCGACTATCATTGTATCTGAAACAGCGTTCGATGTCTCGACCTTATCTTCCTTCATGGAGCCAAGCCAGGATATAATCTTCGATTCGTCCATCTTGTGTGTCCTAGCTTAAACGTTCGGAAACAAACGCGATGAGGGATACTACTGACTTCTTTAATGCATAGCTGTATTGAGCTTCTTGAAGCCTCTAATCTGACACCAATGACTCGGTATCGACACCATCTACCCTGTAGAAACCTAGAGCTTTGAGCATTGGCTTATCGTCGAAACGATAGAGATACACAGTCTCTGAAGCGGTAGCATAGTGCTGGTAATTGTGCCATGCCGGGATGCAAAAAGTATCGCCCTTTTTCCAGGAGAACTTCTCGTTATTAATTTCCGTATGCCCACTGCCCTCAATTACGTGATAGACTGAGGAGGCGGTCTCACGCATGCTGGGGGAGGAGTTGCCCTTATCTAAGCGCTCGGCGGAGCCTCCAAGGACTTTGCTCACTGCAGCAAGCATAAGCAAGGGAACTGAAAGACGTACCCGTTGGTGACATTGAAAGTGTTGACAGACGGAAGGATACAGACGGAAGGAGAGAGAGAGATATGGCTTACCTTCTCTGCCGTCTTCCTTGAGGTACGGTTTAGAGACCCAACTCCTTTTGCTAGCGTCTAGATCCGCTTTCATCCTCGACCAAGGAAAGACAATGGGTGAGGCAGAGGTTTCCACATCATCTGCAGGGTACCGAGGATGACTGAAGTGTTCGACAAAGTGGACAGGGAAATGGACGAAATTAGGGAGGTCAAGGCCATCGAGCCAAATCATGGGGCCAGAACCATCCTTGCCATGGTCATGCCAGTTCCATGTTGGTGTCAAGATTACATCTCCACGCTGCATTTTGATCCGCCGGCCGTGTACGGCAGTGTATCCCCCGTTGCCTTCGATGATAAAGCGCATTGCGAATGCAGTATGGCGATGCGCAGGGGCTACTTCGTTTGGCATGACAAGTTGAAGGCCGGCGTAAATGGTGTCTGTGGTGAACGGTGCAGCTAACGAGAGACTTAGTCTTAGTTTACATTGAGTGGTTATGCCCGACTTAGACGGCCCGGTCATGTTGGGCGTGACTTACTCTTTGCAGGGTTTACCAGCATTAAAACCCTGCGTTCTGCTTGCTTCTCGGTGACCAGCTCCCCAGCGCGGAGTAAGTGAGGCTTGATCTGATCGTATCTCCATACATGTGGCGTTGCAGATGGGTTAGGGAGAGGTGGGTTCAATCTTTTCATCTGTGTCCAGAGAGGTTTGGTGTGGGTAGCCGCCAGCTCGAACAAAAGAGCTTCAACAGCATCTGAGGACGCCTTTCCGTTTTGCGTCACTGTTGTCATTTCTTCTATCCTGTTGCACTGCTAGATGTTCAGTTACCTATGGGTGCGAAACCCGCTTGGTCAGAGTACCAGGGGTATTTCAAATTTTCGTTTTCTTACAAGAACAGCCTTGTTGACGATGATAGTTTTAATAGGGCAGCGGTTATCACGCTGGCTGTATAGGTATAGGGTGTATCGCTGCTGGAGTGCGCGTCGGCCGCCGAACTGTCCCCGTAACGTCGGGGCTTAGCGGCCCTCAGGAAGAGAACGGTGCTTTTCATTCTGTACCTAACTCTGGCAAATTCCAATATTATGCTTCACAAATGCGAGCCGAAATATCCGCGCTGCATTACCCCCCGTAAAACACGCCGAAGGAAACAGCATACCCTTTGGTCACGTACTGCAACAATCCGTTTGCTTACATGAACCGTGTGGTCGGTGGAATGAGGTCAGAACTTATGCTCTTGTACTCTAAAGACTTTGACGGTTTCTTTGTCCTCTCGAATCAAACAATCAACCCTGCTGCATCCAAATGACGTGACGATTATTCGGCCAACTTCTTTCTCCCTCCAGCCATGGGAGTTGCTCTTCCTTAAGCAAACTCAACGACATTTCGTAGCGTTCCCAGCTTGGAGATGGACACCTCCATAACAGTCCCAGGAACTAAGTACTGCGGTGGTTTGAGACCAGCACCCACACCTATAGTCCAACTCACACATTAATACAATCGAAACAAGGATTATGAGAACATCTGGTGGGATGCAATAGACATAAAAAAGTTGCAAAACTCACCTCCAGGAGTACCCGTCATGATGACCGTGCCTTTTTGCAACGTTGATCCCGTGGAAAGATATGATATCAAATAAGCACATCCGAACAGAAGATCTGACAACATCTCATCCTGTCGCGGCTGACCATCAATCACCGTCCTTAGGCGCAAGTCTCCCACGTTCTCAATCAGATTGGCATTGACCAAGCATGGACCCATGGGGGCATAGGTGTCGAATCCTTTTGAAAAATTCCATTGGGGGACTTTGCCTGCCAAAGCGGGATCGCGCTGCAATTTGCGCGAAGAGATGTCATTTCCAACGGTATATGCAGCGACGTAGTCGAGAGCGTCGGCTTCGGATACATTCTTTGCGTCCTTACCAATGACTAAGCACTACAGTCACACCAGATTGGTATCAGCAGGTGTTCTTACATAGCGAAGGAACAGAGGCGAGGACATACAAGTTCTCCTTCATAGTCCGCCTGGTCGTCTTGTGCGATCTTTGGGATGATCACGTTATCCCCATGCCCGCAAACAGTTGCAGGAGGTTTGATAAAATATGACGGAAAGGGGGGAGGGTCTCGCCCAGCCTCCTTGACTAACAAAGTAACAGACGTCAGTAATCTCTTATCAGTTATCCACCGAGATATATTTTGTATGCGTCGAAATTTGCTCAAGTAACAGGGCCCCACAACAGACATTGGAGCCAGCTGGTCGCCAGAGTCGAATAACCTACTATGTTTGGCATAGTTGAGACCGATGCAGCGCAGAAGGGGTACATCCTGTGCCTGGAGCGGCCCTAGAAGCTTCCTCACAGTGACAGTTTCATCAGTCACTTTCGTTACGCCAGAATTGTCGAAGATATCGCTTCCTTCAATTATTTTTGCCTTCAGTCCTGTCTCGGCCGTAGTAAGACCTAGGTCAAAGTCGGGCGACGGCAAGATAGGTTCGCCGTTCAACACTCTACCGTCCGCCGCGACGAAGCGAATCAGGCGGGCCCAAGCGAGTTTCATGGTGGTATCTGACTATTTCAATAGATTTTTGCAGTCGAAATCTTTATGTTTTTACGTTCTCACTCAAATTAATCCTTTAAATGGGCCCAGTACTCCGATCAATTCCCGATATTGCCCCGCGATCTGCGTGCGGGTGAAAAAGGGGTCAAAGCGGTTTCGGCCACCCTAGTCTAGGAGCGGCTAAGCCCGCCGTTCGCCGCTTCAGACGGTCATGAGGTACCTATCTCGCTGCATATGCGGGGTAAGATAATCGCCCTCCCCTATGTTATTCTCCTTTAAGCCGCCCTTTCGGTCGCCACCGTCACCGCTTTTATTTTACTACGATCATCAACGCTGCGATTTACATATCGTCGAGCAGCGCCAGCTCACCAAGTTGCGCAAGTCCCATCCCACAGATGTCTGTCTCGCATGATCCGCCAGCTAACGGGGACGAGGAGCCAAAGTCTAAAAGACAGAGAACGGCCCTGGCTTGCGACTCTTGTCGTTCTCGGAAAACAAGATGTGATGGTGCGAGGCCATGCTGCGGTGTCTGCAGCGATATGGACTTCAGATGTGTGTACACGCGACCAGCTCGCCTGACCGTGAACACGACTCAGGAGTCTGGGTAACTCCAGCGATCTCGATCCCTCTGGAACCCTTACTGAAGCAATCATAGGAGCTCATCTCGTATCGAGGATAGACTCCTTGCCCTGGAACAGATGCTGCGTTCCGTCGTGTCAAAGGCGGGCATGGCTGGACAGGCAAACTATGCTGTGCCTGAACGCTTACAACAGACAACCCCTCCACTAAGTAGTTCGAATCTCTCTAATGAAGCGTCACACATCCATACAGGTGGCTACAGCACGACTTACACAATCGGAGCTGACATGTCTGCAACCAATGGCCAATCGAATGACACGGTCGATGGGATGGGTGTCATCACCTTTGCGGACGAGGTTGCCTCTGGATATTTTGGTTTGTCGTATTGTTTTTCTTCTTCAAGCAATCCTGACGTTGATAGGTCCCACTTCGAATTCCGCCTTCTTTTATCATATCAGCAACGCGGTGAAAAAGTCAGGATTTCCCAGTCAGTCCAATGCTCCGGTAGCCAATAGTACAGCCGCGAACTACCTCTCTCGGCCGCACTCACCACGCACAGCTCCAGGGGAAAGGCATCATACAACTGCGAGAGCTGGTCCTGTTGATTGTTTTGCGCTACCCCCCCACGCGAAGATAATCCATCTTGTCAATTCGTTCTTCTCTGGCATGGGACTACTCTTCCCGTATGTCTACAAAAAGTCCATTTTCGATGGCCTGGAGGAGATGAAGAGGACGAACTTCTATAGCATTAGACGCTCTTGGCTGTGCCTTTTGAACACCATTATGGCTTTTGCGACTTGCGTGACGACGGCCTCGCACGATCGTAAAGAGAATTGCGCCACTGAGGCTGAGGTCTTCTTGCAAAGAGCCCTGGAATTATTGCCAAATCTTGCGCTTAAACCTGCGAACCTTGAGGCTTGTGAGTGCATATAATAGTACTGTCATTCTCAGTATACTGACAAGAAGCTTGCCCAGTACAAGCACTGCTCCTAGTCACACAGTACTTGCAAGGCACTCAGCACTCAGCCCAGACATGGAACCTTCAAGGATTGACGGTTCAGGCCGCCTTCCAAATTGGCGTACATTGCTCTACACCAGGGGATAATTACAGCCCTCTCGAAAAAGAGATACGAAACCGGTGTTGGTACATGTGTTTCATTCTCGACAAGTACGTCAAGCAAGACTGCCTGTTTTGACACTCTGACTCGGTGCAGGACCTGCAGCATGACTTTTGGAAGACCCCCGAGCATTTCGAATGACAATCTACCAACAGAACTGCCCTTGGATCTTGACCTCGAGACCCTTGAGAATCCAGCCCGTCAGGCTTTGGATGGACCTCTGTCTCAGGAGCCATCGACGGTTATTGTATATATCCACTCCATGTAAGTTCAATGCGAGTCTGCCAAAGTCGCTGCTGCTGAACGACGAAGCAAATTGTACAAAATAGTGGCAGATGTTGTCGAGAAAGTCTACAAAAACAATTACAGGACTAACGCCAGTCTCGATCACGAGTGTTCAAGCTCAAGTCTTTTCCAACAGATCATCTCAATTGAGCCGCAATTAGCAAAGTGGAAAGCAGAACTACCACCACGACTCGCCACTAAAACCAAAGAAGACATACTCCACGATTTGCAAGATTCCTCCATATTTTCTCCCCTAAGCACAGTCATCACCCTTCGATATATCAATACACGTACACTACTTCACAGACCTATGATTGTCCGCTTCCTCGACTATGACGCGCAAAAAGCTGGCAGCGCCGAGGAGTGGAGCTTCCTTAAAGACTTCGGACGAGCAAGCCTAGAGATCGGCGTACGTTCCGCCGTAGAAATGATTGAGATCATCTACACTGCCTCCGAAGGGCATCATCTGATGCTCACGACATGGTGGTTTTCACTCTACTACGGTAAGTACCTACGTGCTTCGTACTCTTTTCGCCTAACACTCTACAGTCTTCAGCTCTGCTCTTATAGTATTTGCTGCGATGCTCATCAAGCATAAGCACGGACTGCAAATATCGGACTTCGAGGCTGGTGACTTCATGAACAGTCTTCAACGGGCTTTGGATGCGCTCGAAGATCTGGGAGACGATACCCGCATCGCAAGACGGTGCCGCAAGTATCTGAAGAAGCTTATTCAGGTCGCTTCGGCCTTCAGTATGTGGCCCTCTACAAGCTTGAGGGTAAAGAAACTATCTGACTCGGCTGATCTACAGGCACACAACCGCGCGTAATCTCTAGTACAGACCGACTTGAGAGATATGGAAGTGTCGACGGCATGGCACTACCGATCTCTAACCTCTCAGAGTTGTCACCTCTGGATATAGACCTTGGACCGTTTGTTGCAGGAACCGACTGGGACATATTTACGCATTCGATGTAGTAAGACTATCTCGGGCTACTATTCCAAGTGGAGCCTCTTCAAGCTCGCCAACAATACCCCACGTGACTGCGAAGCGATATTGTGACAGCAAGTTTTACCCCTTCATTGCAAGCCGACGTCCAATATCAAAGCTTTAAGCTCGACTGGTTCGCTTTCTGGCAAAAGTCAACGCCATCCACTATTTTAATAATTGCCTATGTTATCGGTTGGATCGACGATATCACCTGCGTAGTATTGTTATTTGCGTCCTTGATCTGCACTCGTAAATTTACGTCTTGCTGTCAGGCCATCAGGGATTCGAGATGTGAGGGGATAAAGGTTCTACAGGTGTCGAAGGTGACCGAGGGTCCAGGCGTTAGTAGAGGGTGACAGCATGCTGTTCGAATGCGACAAGCCGCGCCTTGTTCTAAGCAGCATTCACAGGCTCAAAGACTGTCTCAGATCGGCATTCTTGCGCAAGCGTTGAACTTATAGCATTGATTGTTCCACTCGTTTTTGGAGTTCGCCGGACAACCAAACTATCATGCGTACATCTAAAGGTTCAGGACGTGTTTCAAAGACGTAAAGGGCCCACTGCCCTTCGGCTTCCTCATTTCTTTTTGGAGCGACGACGGCATCCTCCTCCACTAAAGTTAGTGCCTCCAGGATCTGGCGAACGTGTTCACTGCTCCTCTGGGAGAGTGTGCATTCTCGGATTTGGCATGATGTCTCGCTAGACATGAATTCGGTTGCATTGGTCCGTGGGGGTACTTCGGCAGGAAGCCAACATCGAACAGAGGCGCGCAGGCGAAAGATGTGCCGAGGTTTCAGGAAGTCTCGGTGTCTTGGTGCCGTGAAATCGCTGTCCCCGCTTCCCTTTCATACAGCATTGCCCCTCCTTCCATTCCGGATTTCCGGATTCCCGGAGGAAGACAAGAAGAAGCCCCAATATTGCCCGAATGAGTACCTACTAAGGATGTAAAAGGTTTCTCCGCCCAAATTCGAACCACGCTAACCCAACAAAGGGGTTTCTCATTGCACCAGCCTTCCTGCAGAAGGTCGGCACCAAGGAGGGTTGAACATCCACGGCTATCATTACCGGCAGGAACTACTCTTAACACGTAAGCTTATATAAATCATGGACCGAGCGATATTCTCTGTAATAGTACACTGCTCTTGCCTCGCTACGTGCGACTCTATCGTACGGTGGAAGTCCATTGCTTCTACGTAATGGTGGATCAGTCAAGTCAAAGATACCAGCAAGCAGCCTGGGTTGACGAGCCAGGCCCAGATGCACACGTTCGGATCAGGACCGACGTTGACATACCAAAGCCAAATGCAAATGAGGTTTTGGTAAAGCTCGAATGCACAGGCGTATGGTATGTAGCTCTCCCTTTCACGCACATGCCTAAAGCACAACGAACAGAGCATCCACTAATGTTTCCAGTCATTCGGATGTGCATGGCGTACTCGGTCACACGCCAATGACTACACATGTTCCTGGTCATGAAGGAGTTGGCCGCGTGATCGAGGTCGGCAGCAACGTGCCACAACACTACATAAAGAAGCGGGTGGGCATAAAATGGATCTACAGCACCTGCGGTGCATGCGAGATATGCCTGGTCAACAGTACTGCGTGCCCTCATCAGCATAACTCTGGGCGTGATGTTCCGGGAACATTCCAGCAGTACATGGTGTCGCCGATAGAACAATTGACCGAAATACCAGGGCATATGAAAGGCTCGGTTGTTGCACCCCTCCTGTGTGCTGGTCTGACCATGTACTCTGCTATTGCGAAAGCAGGTCTTAAACAGGATGATTGGTTAATACTGCCTGGAGGCGGCGGTGGACTGGGACACCTGGGCGTACAAATCGCGAAGAGGAAGGGATACCGCGTGATTGCGATAGACACTGGCTCCGATAAACGACAGCTCTGTCTAGCACTAGGAGCCACAGCATTTCTAGATTATAAGACCGGCGACGTCGAGATGTCTGTGAAAGATCTCACCTCCGGGTACGGGGCCCATGCTTTAATTTGTACGGCTGGAAGTTTCGATGCCTATCAGCAGGGCCTGAGTCTCCTGCGCAATCTGGGCACCCTCGTCTGTGTTGGATTGGTTGACAAGCACCTCCCAATCTCGCCCTTAGAAGTGGTTGTTCGAGGTTTGAGGATCATAGGTTCGTCGGTCGGCACAGCTGCTGAGATGCAGGAATTGCTGGACATGGCACTGGCAGGCGATGTTATACCTACGGTAGAAGTCTTTGGCTTTGAGGCCGTCGATGACGTCCTCCAGAAGCTGGCGAAGTCACAAATTGCGGGCCGGGTTGTCTTGAAGATTCCTCAATAGCTTGGGTTTCGAGAAGTTGTCGGCGTTGCTACTCGGCTTGAGATAGCTGGGCTCGCAAGACGGGCTTGTGCAATCATAGACGCATCCAGGTGACAGCTACTAGGGCCACGGCTTTGCAGCTCATTACTCCAAATAAATCGACTGTGTATGTTGTATCGTTCTCTGCATTGCAAAGGAGGATGGCTGCAGATGTTCCAGCCTGGATTGCGATACACGGATTTCCCGGTCCAGAGCCAGCGGTACTAATAGGGGCTCATTTGATTCAGCCTTTGGACGTTCTTCATGTCTTCTCTCGCAAAAGAGACTAAGCATATGATCAGCGACGCTGCAAGTCTTCCACACTGTCCCCAGGACACGCATACTTGAGCAGGAGCATGATGACCAATACTTCTAAAGACTCCGCATCACATAAAGCAGTGGTTGTCGTCAATGCTGGCCCAGTAGCCAGAATTGAGATCAAAGACGTACCAGTACCCTGACCGGAAGATGACGAAGTTCTCGTCCGACTCTCCTACAGTGGCATCTGTCTTACGTCTACGGAGATTGGAAGCAATTAGGCTTCGTGTTCGAAGGCAGCCAAAATCCAGGACACGAAGGGGTCGGCATAGTAGTTACTGTCGGATTTAGAGTGAAAGTTGTTAAGCTATGGGCTAGAGTAGGAATTAAACGAATTGAGAAAGTATGCAGAGCCTGTCGCCACTGTCAAAGCAAGCAACGACAACTGGTTTAAATCGTAGCTGCATTCTGGTCGAACAACCTCTGGATCTTTTCAGTAATATGTCACAGCTTCTGCTGACTACTTGCCCGTAATACTTTCCGCAAACTCTGTCGAGGATGCCGGACCGTTGCTGTGTGCTGGGTCCATCATGCATTCTGCTTTTGAGGGCCTCAAACGCAAGTCGAGGAATCTAAAATGTCATAGTATGTTCCCTTTTACTCTTGTAACGACCTTGTCATGAATGAGACAAAGGCAGAAGATTCTATTCAGCTCCCTAGCCCGTTCTCATTTATGTACGCGATAACAACACATCACAATAAATGCTACTTGGTGTTGAATCCTTTGGCTGCCTTTCCCTCCCTCATTCGCACAAGCTAATTAGGACCCACATCAGGCTGGTGCAGGCGGCGGACACGGCCCTCTAGGGATTCGATCCGCAAAATTCACGGGTTTCAGGGTCGTCGCCGTTGACTCGGGAGACAGAGAAAGCCTCTGCATGTCTCAGGGAGCCGAACTTTTCATCGACTTCATGACATCGCCAGAGTTGACTAAAAAGGTGCGCGACGTTACATGGTCTGGAGCATCGGCTGCGGTAGTCACCGCTGCGAGTCGCAAGTCCTACGAGCAAATAGCAGAAATTCTAGAGTACGGCGGAACACTGATCTGTATGAGCCTACCAACGGAAGCATTCCACATCCCTCTGCAGCCGAAAGATTTCCTGGATAAAGGCAGCTCCGTGACTGGTGTTGGTGCCGGGCGTCTGAGCCAGATCCAAGTCAGGCCGGTGGTAGAAGTTTTTCCTCCACATCAAACGGAAGATGTCTTCCAACGGCTTCATCAGCAGAAGGTTAGTGGCAGAGCCGTACTGGATCTCAGATGAGGGCAATTGATGGGATCGACAAAATTTGAGTACACAGACTACATAGAGCTAGTCATTGAGAGATCTACGTACAGCCACTCGACAGTACTCTATCGTTTCCCGGATCTCGATTCCTGAGCTTGTTCCGGCGCCTATGGTGTTCGTCGGCATATTGCAGAGAATACACCATCTCGTATAGCTCACACGTGATTGATATATGCACGGCACCTAATGAGCTCGGAGTAGCCGAACGAAGCTCTGGATGTATACATCCACACCAAGCCCGAAATGGAAGAGCGCGATAC
This sequence comes from Lichenothelia convexa, assembly GCA_021030975.1. Classification (NCBI taxonomy): domain Eukaryota; kingdom Fungi; phylum Ascomycota; class Dothideomycetes; order Lichenotheliales; family Lichenotheliaceae; genus Lichenothelia; species Lichenothelia convexa. The sequence continues at coordinate 59,397 of JAGFMK010000046.1, read as the reverse complement.
TTGAATGACTGGAGCCAAGGTTTAGGAAGAAACTGGTCCGTTGAGCTGCAAAGTCCTCCTGTACTGCCGGAGCCGAAGTACCCGCGAAGGCGGAGAAGAGGCCGCCAACAATTCGTTTCACTCGCCAGACAACAACCCACTTGCACATCGAATAGCCAGATCAGCAGCGATGCACAGTTCACTTAAGCCTATCTTACTAGGCCCGAGGGTCATGGTCCACAAACTCGCACTGTGCTGGGGATATTCCGGAGTAAGAGTCAGGATCGGCCCGGCTATCTGCCGAGACCACAATTGTCGAAGGTGACAGCATGATACTGGCATGTCGATCGCAAGGGATTCGAAGCAGGCTTTGGGAAAACACTCGCATGTTTCGTCGCCTTGGGTGTTGCTGAACGATCGTTCCAGCTTGCACCTTAGACGAGGGCAGCCCTGGATCGCTTCAGACGTAGTTGAAGGATTCTATCTCTACTAGACGGTGTGACAGACATCTTCTTCGACCACACTATCATGAATACCCTCAATGATTTCACTCCACTGAGTTCTCCCTTTTCAGTCCCCGAGACAGCTCCTGCCGGCGTTCTCTCGGGTCCCTACGGAGAGCCCTACACCATCATTTCGTCTCCTGTTCCACGACCTGGCCCTGCAGAAGCTCTCATCTGCCTCTCGTATAGTGGCGTGTGCCATGGAGATATCTACTCACGAAACGGCGGTGGTCCTGCGCCTCCGACGCCAACGCGGCCCCTGACTGGAGGACATGAGGGCGTTGGCATAATCGTCGCCCTGGGCCGCGATTCGGTCGGAGGTACAAGTTTCAGGATAGGAGACACGGTCGGCGTGGCTTGGAGAAGTTCCGTTTGCGGTACCTGTGAGCCGTGTACGCTTGGTGCAGAGAACCATTGTACGAGACAACGTGTTACTGGAATGCATCGCGACGGCACCTACCAATGTGCGTATTGCCAACTTCTTTCGCGTGCTGCAACTCTCTATCTGGGCATTCCCATGCTTTTACTTACATCTTCCTAGCTTATATCGCGTTCCCACTCCTAGAGCTGATCCGTATTCCTTCTAGAATGAATTTAGCGGCCGTCTGCCCTATCCTCTGCGCCGGTGTCACAGCGTACACATCTCTACGAATGCTGAATCCGATACGTGGGAAATGGTGTGTCATCGTCGGTGCTGCTGGTGGACTAGGACATTTGGCAATTCAGTATGCGAAAGCGATGAACCTAAGAGTTCTCGCTGTAGATGGTGGACTACCCCAAAAGGAGTCTTTTTGCATGCGGATGGGTGCCGACGTTTTTGTGGACTTCACTCAAGATGGACTGGTAGAAACAATCCGAGAGAAGACCCAAGGAGGGGCTGATTATGCATTGGTGCTAAGCCCACTGCAGACTTGCTATAAGTTTGCATCCCCTTCGAAAGAGGACCAGGCTAGCCACTGACTTGGCCCTCACAGTGATGCAGGCGAATATCTTCGATTTGGTGGCCAGCTCATGGCAGTAGGTATCGGAAATGCGCAGTAAGTGATATCCCTCCCTCACTTGGGCATGTTGTCTGGTTGGACTCTGACGCCATGACCACGACCAGTATGCCACTTAGGCCCGTCCTGAGGAAGAACCTGACTGTTCGGTCAAACGAGACAGGAACAAAGGCGGACATCGAAGAGGCATTAAAAATAAGTGCTTCAGGAAAGGTTGTATGTGAAATTGAGGTCTTGAAATTGGAGGATCTGAACGTCGCATTGGATAGACTGCAAGCAGGCAAGGTGCTTGGGAAACTTGTCGTCGACCTGAAGTCTGACTCGGAGAGTGTGAAGTCGCTTCTCTGACACAGAAATTTGGCAAAGATGCGGACACCTGAGTTGGCCCGTTAGATTGTATCGGCTGGGCTCTGAATACATCTGGCCGGTGTTACACAGGTACATAATCCGAGCACGGGTTTTTATGTTCTTGCTCCAATGGCCATCTGTACGGTCAAGCATCTGACAGTGTCTGGTCCTGAGAAGAGACGCATCGGGCGACCAGATGCTTTGTGAATGGCGGGGACGGCAGGGAGGATCCAGGCTTGAGCTTCCTTTCTCTCCCAAAGAGTTGGCGACTTTGCCAGATTTCATATTGAGACTGATCAGATTTCTTCACACATGGTTTCGCTGGCCTATTGTCCCTGTGTGGCTCGTAGTCTTGATCAATGCAGGTGTCATTATACTTGACCAAAGGCACTGCCGAGTCATATAAAACTCCCATCATAGGTGTACTCAACGATGTGGGTAGTGTGTCTAGGCTGGCAGTCCCGTCCACTGATTGGGGTAGGCGTGGACAGCTCACTCTGGCATGCTAACGAGACCTTGCACCCCCTCCATTCCCACGAGCCCATTCGGGTACGAAAACTCCATAGACTTAAGCCCGGGAATTTGACTGCCCTGTTTCTCTCCTAATTCTCAGATGCATTGTTCGAACGTACACGTCCCCCTTCATCTCCACAAATTTGCAGAATGGTAACATTAACCACTTGCGTCAAGCAGGCCAATTTCGGGGATTCGCACCGAATAGAAGAGTCTCAGTGATACATGTACAGCCTACGAATGCAGTGATTGGCACATCGGGGAAGATACCAAAGATTCAAGGTCTTTGGCATAGTCCCTCAAATTGTTGCACAGTACGGCGGCCTCCGCGCCCTGCGGGATCTACTTGTTTTCACACGCCAGATTCATTGGGTAGCTGGTATCACTTCCTATAGCACGCCCTCTTCTGCCTGTTCTTCCATTGTAGTTAGGAGACTCTCTCCTTGCGCGTTTGCTAAAAGACTTGGAAGTTTTTTCGTCTTCGAAAGCGACTTCATCAGCTGACGTTTCTGACTCTGCCACCTCGAGCCTGGCTGTCGTAATGGACACCCCTGCCTCTAGAGATGATTCAACCGATGCAGATGCTACCCGGACATCTGTCGCACTTCCATTCGCAGCCTCGATACGCCTTTCCTTCTTCTCCTTTGCCCAATCACTGGCATTCCGGTATGCAGTAGCTCCTTGCCTGAAGGTTTCTAGGTTGTCTGTTAGGAGCCAATTTTTATAATACTGGGGCTCAGCGCCAGGCTTGCTTAGTCCCCCAGGATGGCTGGTGTAGAGTTTGAGAATGCCGCCATGATAGATTGAGGTGATGGTGCAGGCGTTGTCATCATAGACTGGTTCCGTTCTCCATACGATTGAAGGTCTTGCATGCCTTGTGCTCCTAGTGCCTAATCGTAGCAAACGTGTCGTCCAGCAACCGTTAAAGATCCATCTGGACCCTTCCTTGAAGAAAGAAGTATGGCGCCATCTGAAGGTCATTTTGCGTTGAAGGAATAATGCGGCTACTGAGCTCTATACGAATGCGCTGCTTCAGTTGTTCTGGACGTGCACCGTAGAAGAAGATCTGGCTTGCAGGAGCAATTGTGCCATCTGTAAGGTGGTCAAGGTTGTTGAATGATGTGTCACCAGCAACGCATCGACCGTCTTCCGTCTTGCCTTTGATGATTGGAATGACCGAGTCGTTTACCTGCTTCTCTTTGAACACGTGCACATTTGCTCGTTTAAAGTCCTTAAATCTTGATCAGCGAACTTCGGCGGAGACAGAGAAGCACGTGGTTGCTTGAGCCGTTGGCTTATCTCATCCCAGTTCTTCGGTATTGGCGCTCCTCGGCCGTCAGAATGTTCATAATCCTCAGGATAAATGCCATGGTCGATAAGACTCTGTTGAAAGTTTACGATCGTAGGTTGTGGCGTTTCTCGTAGTAAACGTTCTCGATGTGGGCCAATTACCCGCAAATTTGAGAAGCGTGCACGCGGAAACGTGACGAAGACCAGTTGAAAAGCTGAATCCGAATTTTGCTCTTAGACGGGTGTAGGGCTCTCAGGATAAATGCATGAACGATCTGCTGGCTAAATGGGCGGGCTTGGGCTTGCATGAGCTGGGAAACTGCGGCAAATGTGGATAGGGTTGGCCGTCAGACTCGAGCGTACAGCATGGCGAGCAGTGGTGCAGCTTGCTCACCCGCTCTGTGTAGACGAAGTGGAAGAGTCTTCGAGGAAGAGGAGCGGGTGCGTCGTGACTCTTATCGTAACCGAGCAGAGAAATGGTTGCGCCATGGTTCACTTCGAACTCGACAAACTGCGATGGTCGATCTATGCTATCGCTGTCTGCGTTTCATCGTCATATCTTGCGCCATGCCTTGCATTATTTTGTATTAGTCCTTGCCTACTTCTATAGTCCCTTGATTATCTAATTCTTCTTCTCGACGTGATTGCTCCCTAGTAAATTAAAATCTACACTCTAGCTTCTTAGAAAGAATCTATTTGAGACGTCGGTGCACGCGCCTTCTCTTATATTTACTATAAGAGACTATAATTAAAAAAGATAATATTATTACAATAAATAATAAAAGCGCTGAGATATATTGTCAGCCAATTCAGGCTTATAAAGGCACGTGAGGAATGTCTAGTTGTATTGAATTGTCTGATCTATCTACTGTCTGCGGAAGAAGATAGGGCATACGCGCAGAAGTCACGTGTTAGCTAAGCTAGTTAGACCAACGGTTGGACCAACATATTACGAGACCGCCCGCATATCTCAGCACGCCGGCTAAACGTTCGCTTAAACCTGATCACGTAACAATATTACCCCCGCCAGGTAAGTACTTAATATTTATTTAAATCTTTAATATAAGAATAACGTTAGATTCAAATCTATTTTAATATTTATAAAAACAAATCATAATTAGTCTCTCTATATATAGACGAAGTAAATAAATCATAAATCGCGTAACTCGGTTTTCTGAATAATATTGTAATTTTTATTAAAAATAGAAGAGCTTATAAAAGAGGAATATAAAGTATCCTATTAGATAAGATGTTATTAGACCGGATTATCGTCGTTGCTATTCTTGAGAGTTAACGCGTTCTATAGAGCTATATTATTATATACTACTCTAATATAGTGCGTACTTAATAGAGCTCCAGCTAGAATATCTCGACTGGGACATTCTCTTTGTGTAGAGACTGGGTTCGCTAACAGGGTATTCGACGGGGCTAGATCGGGACCAGCGCATTCTGATGTACGATCATTGAGCCGAGCCACCCGACCCAAAGTGAAGACATTGGCATTAGCGCTCATTGCCGGTCACTATGAATAGGATGAAGTATGTGGTCGTATATGAAGGAAAACTGCCCTAACGTCTTTGATCGTCAAGCAGGTTGACCATTCCATCACTAATCTCAGGATATGGACCGTGCCTCAGTCGCACATCTGGAAGCCTCCATGGGGGAGCAAAGCCTTTGGAACGACCGTTCTGAGGGTGTCAAGACGAGCAAGCTTGCTAGCCAGTCTACGGCGCACGCTATAGGAAAAACAAATGAGAAGTCAAAAACAAGAGAGCCTGATGACTTCGCGTACCCAACAAGGAGTACGCGCTTCCTGGATCAGATGGAAATTCGAACACCAAATCAATCAAATGGCACTCATATTGCCAAAGCTTTTGTTCCATTGAAAATCATCATCGCCGGCGCTGGACTCGGTGGACTTGCCACGGCCATAGGGTTGGCTAGGAGGGGGCACTCGGTGCAGATCTTCGAACAAGCTCCTACATTGGGAGAGGTGAATACTTGCATTACGAATCTCCACGAGCTCTGCTTCCTTCCACGAGGTCTGCTTACTTCCGTGAGCTGTGCTTACTTGCATTGCATACAGGTCGGAGCGGGAATCCAGATTCCTTCCAATTCAACGCGGATTTTGCTCAAATGGGGACTTGGAACGCACTTGGCAGCTCATGTGGTAGAGCCAGAGAGCATAAATTTTCGTCGCTGGAAGGACGGTAGCATCATCGGAAGGACCAATCTAATACCTGACTTCCGTCACTCATTCGACGCTCCATACTACGTCGTTCACCGTGCCCACTTTCACGGTGCAATGTATCAGCTCGCTAAGGAATTGGGTGTCGAAGTGATATTGGATTCTAGAATCTGTACTTACCACCCAGAGGTTCCGGCGTTGGAACTGGAGAATGGCCAAATTCACAGAGCTGACCTTGTTATCGCCGCTGACGGTAAGTTCCCGCTCTTGCCGCTCGTGCGGGTAGCTGAATTATCCAGGCACAAAATCAATGGCTCGCAAGATCATCTTGGGGAACCATGACGTTGCTCCGTCAGAGACCGGTTTTGCGGCGTACAGAGCCATCGTCGACGTCGAGAAAATGCGCGCCGACCCAGATACAGCGTGGTTGCTCAACAAACCCAGTCTGAACATCTGGATTGGTAACATGCGACACGTCATGAGCTACACAATTGCCGCCGGTCGGTCATTCAACATGGTCCTTTCGCATCCTGAGAAATCAGACCCGAAAAGTTGGAATCCCCAAACAAGTCTCGAGGATATGAAGAAGCAATTTGAGGGTTGGGATTATAGGTTAGATCAGTATTCTTTTGCTTTGTATCAGAATTGACTGAAACACCGCAGATTGACCAAGGTCATCAACATGGTCGAAAGCGTGCTGAAATGGCCTTTGTTGAGTGGCCAGCCTCTTCGAAGCTGGGTTCATGACAATGGAAAACTTCTGATGATTGGCGATGCTGCTCATGCCATGGTACCCTATATGTCACAGGGTATATGCTACTCGCATCAAGCATTCTCCAGCGCCTGGCCTTGTGCTGACCTTTCATATCTAGGTGCTGCTATGGCTGTTGAGGATGGAGCTGCGCTAGCAGCGGTTCTGTCAGAAGTCAACAGTCGAGAACAGATCCCTGACGCGCTGAAGGTTTTCGAACAAGTTCGTTTATTACGATCTGGTCAAATGCAGAGAGCTAGTCTTATGAACGGCAAGCTCTGGCATTATGCAGATGGACCGGAACAGGAAGCTCGCGACGCAGCCATGCAACCGGAGGTTTTGGGCCAGCATTTCATCGAAAGCCCAAACCAATGGAGCGATCCAGTTACACAGGCATGGTGCTATGGGTACGATGCAGAAGAAGAGGTCCTGAGAGCATGGCGGTCAAGTGACTCAAGTGGCGAGGAGCTAAAAGCGCCTAAACTCCCCATGCAGAGTATTGTGACGTAAATCCCAGACACTTGTTAGGAGGCCTCATTTGTGCACCTTTCCACGTTGACATCATCAATGTCCACCCAATATCCAGGCAACCCACCTGTCGCTCATTCATCAGCGAGGAGACGCTCACAGAGAATAGCTAACGGCTAAATCGCTCAACGGACAATGCTGCGTTGCCATCACCGTAATGCAAAGGAATCAGTCCTGGTACTAAATGAGCTGGACAACGAAATTTAGTGTGCCAAAAGCTCGCTACTAAATTTTTGCGAGAGAACATAGGGTAGATGTTGTCGGATGTCATGCCAGTAGCAGAATTTTCTCTTCTTCCCCGCGTCACGTGATGCGCTAGCCTGATGTGGGCAAGTGGTTACTAGAATGGGCTTAACTAGTCACGTGCATGCTGGGCTGACGCCCACGCCTTCTTTGCAGACTTTTCCACGGTAGCTAGCTCTTCAATCAATCAATTTCTCTATGCCTACACACAACAATAGAGGCTAATTTGGAAGTGCTTACAACATCGAAATACGGGTTGATGCGTTGATCATGACTGCCTTTCCTATATGATATCGAATGAGATCAACCGCATTATGAACTGAGCGAAAGGCATTGTGTTCCCCACCTCTATATACATTAACTCTTCGCTTTATTGCAGCCTAACGGATGCAAAAAAGCTGTGCCATGTTAGCAGCGTCTCGCTAGGGCTGCTGTGGGCTTCGGCATACCCGTTTACACACTTTACTCCAGTGTCTCCGTGTTCTGAGGAAATAGATACTAAGAATCGGAACACAACAGTTCAATCGTTGCACTAACTATTTAAGATGCATCTACCATAACTTCTCTTAGGCGCGTGACTACAGGATGCTTATCATTGGTGTAAAAGTTTCTACTTTAAGCGAGGCGGTATCCCACCTCCAACTATAATCCTAAAGTATATCATGTCATACCAATTTAGCTAAGTTAAAGATTGACCTACAACCTATGAACAGTCAAGTACGTCCAAACACTACCTAGATACCCAAACATATGACAAGTTAACAACCAACACAACTATTTTCCCCCTAACCCCCCCGAGGGCGGCTAGTTACACAGTAGATACTCCACTTCGAGCGATCAATGTAACGTGAATAACAGAGACTCAAACATGCCCATACCAATATACACTGACATCAGACGTAATACGCACCTTTGGGGGAGCCAACACCGACGCCGACGACGAACTCCGACTCGAGGGCAAACTCTCAACCTTAACATCAGACATAGCGGCAGTTATCTCCAGTGCCTTATCCGCAGGCTGCCTCAGGACGCCAGCGGGGAAACCATACCGGAAAATGTCCATGAGATAACAGTTCTGAGTGGAAGAATGCCCAGTGTCGCGTCTCTTGCTAGGGCTAAGCCTAGCGAGCCATTTCTGCCGACATCACTCGGTGTTGTCATTGTGAATCTCGGGGCGTGATCGAGGGAGGGAGATGTGAAGGCTCTGTAGGTGATACAGGACGTTGATTGCTTTTTTGGCCGCTTCGCATATGGCCATGTATTGGGCGTGTGCGGTAGATGTGGCGATGACAAATTTTCTGGCCTTGATTCTTCTGTGAGATGCTTTTCCAAGCCTCTCATGGCTAGGCATGCCCTTCCTCCTCGATTCCATGCCGTGTAACCGGTTATTCCCATCAACTTGGTCATTCTGGCGCTTGATCTTATGGGCGAATAGACTGTTGCTGGTGCAAGCATCGACGCCCGGAGGAAGCGACCTTCTTGCTGCACCCGCTGACCCGCGACTGCTTCAGCTTCGAGAGAAGGTCCAACAGCTTCCAGCTTCCACAAGGGAGGCACATTCTACAGCACGTTCTCGGAGCCAATTGTCAGTGGTAGGCTGTCGGATGATATGATGGATACACAGATCCGGCATCTTACAAATTGGACTGACCCAAATGTGTTGCTTGTACTCAAAGTCTCGTCTCTCTGTGCGATAGTAGATAATCCAGATAGCTCTGATGAGATTGTTCAATTTATAAATCATCGCCCTAACACTGGTCTTCCCGCCGCCTTGATGTCTTGCATGTTGGCCCATGTCGGATTTAGGATATGTTGCATGAACTGTGCGAATCTTTACCCTCATTTTCATCTTTACCATGGGGAGATATCTCAGCAAATCCTAGTCCGAATTCGTTACCGGCAAGCAGCAAGTGGTTTGTGAAGCGTGGAGAGAAGACGGAAAGGGTCAAGCAAGCATCTCGGATATTGGAGTCCTCTTTTGGAGATGAAGCCTGGGTGGACGAAGAATGCCATGACTGGGCCGGTGTGGATAGTGTGGTCTTCAGTAGGCTTCTGTTGAAGCCTCGATAGTAAGTCAGACGTGAGCTTGTCTAGCATTGACTTTCGTGGAAGAAGCTTAACATCTGTAACCTGCCGGAGGACGTCGGACATATTGCCGGTTTGCTCTCCTAACCTGGGATGGATTAAATCGGTGCAATCTAAGAAATCGGGGATTAGAGCCCTTGGTAGATGATAAAGGCTTAACCATGATCAGCTCCCTCATCAAAATGGTACAGACTTACTCATTGTCAGTTAGTTTTAGGGGAAGGAGAGCGAGAATTCCGTAGCCAAAGCGCTGTGCCATTCGGGCCAGCGGCTCTCCCAAGGTAATCCAATAGCTAAATTTTGCTTTGGCCATTTTACGTACCTCTTTCCTCCATTTACTTGTCCCCTCGGTCTCCCGTGTGTCCGGGAAAAGTAGGTCGGTAAAACCGTCTTTTGGCGACGATCGAGGCAATTCTCTTTTGCGTCTCTTCCTCGGCACAGCTGTCCTAGCGTCTCTCTCCTCAATGTACCTGCCTACTGGCTCCGCTGGGGCCACTCTCTTAGAGATGCGGATCGCTACCCGTAAGCATTTCACTGTCTCCTCGGCTAGCTCATCGCAAATGATGTCGTCCTTGAGCTCTATGAGTCTTCGATCTGAGGCTGAGATTGTGTCGGGACCTTGATCTTCTTGAGAAGCATCGGCGCCCTCATCAGGAGAGATAGGCGCCTTGGCTATGTGCTTAACATAGTCTTAATATTCGCATACGTCTCTGTACTCCCGATCATTCGTATCTTTTGGCACAATTTGGCTGGCACTTTGGTGGACTTATCGTTACCTCTTTCATCCACATTGGATTGCTCAGAAAATGGACGCCGTGAGCTGACAGCCGCCTGTGGTTGCACCGGACTGGGCGTAGCGGCAATCGGGAGCCGCCCATTCGTATCAGCCTTTGGTAACTCGGGTTGTGGGTCAACTGGTTCGATCCCAAGCCGAATCTTGGGAGGTTGGTGGCTGGGGATCGTCGATCGGCTCGTTCTCCGCTTGCGTTTTCGAGACGAATGTGGGATGGCATCCTGCAACTTGATGTGCATTGACAGATCAGCCGGTTCCGAGGACCAACGCACCGAATGGGCATCGCGGTCATCGTGGAGATTGACCTTGCCAACATCTATATGCCATTACCAGAGAGATAGACAATCAAGACTAAATACGGTACTAATTTTATTCCAAACAAGCCGGTCTACTGCAAGCGGAGCACATCACGGAAAATCACTCCAAATAATTCAGCGGTTCGTTCGCGAGTTGTGCACAGCTCTGTCTTCTTTGATAGGTATATATCACCTATATTAATCTTTCCTAAACTTTGAGGCAAAGTATAGTATTATAGTAGTTCGTATTATAAATATATAATATACCTATAGTATAACTCTTGCTATAAGGGTCTTAGTCGACCTTTTCTGAGGTATTAAGTTAGAAAAAGAGCTTTACTAAAAGCTCGTCGCCTTCTTAACTTCTATCAGCCGGTAAGGCCACTAGTACTAATTAAGGAAGTGTCTATTAATTAACTAGCTAATTGTCTATTATACAAGAAGAATTTAAATAGGGTAAAAATAGTATAGGGATCCTAAGCGATCACGTGCTCTCTATACCAGCCAATATACACCCCTTAGATAAGACGAATTTAGTTAAATCTAACACTTAACTTTACTACTAACTAAGGAAAAGGAGGTGTAAAAGTCTTGTTTAAAACGTCCTTAATATCTACTAAATTTAATTGTTAAATAAAGGTATTATAGCGCTGTTTCGGCAACGCTTTTATTATACTATCTACTAGTATCTCGTTTGTAGCGATCTAGTTAATTATAATACACCTATCTTAAACTTTCTATTATAGCTAGTACTAATAAATATCTACGTGGTATAGCTTTATACTAAGCTTTAGAGATTCCTTCTATAGGAGACGAATTGTCTATATATTATCGCAGTAAATTGTTAAAGGCTATTTAGTATCGAATTGAATTCCCTCAAAGAATTACTTCTACTATATAGCCTCCTTAGCTGTTATTAATAATAAAAGTAACTCTACTTTTATACTAGATATTATAACCGTCTTCTATTTAGTAGCACGCTAGTTAATTAGTCCGCTATATAATTAAAAGAGATAGCTATCTGAACTCTTTCTATCTTTATTATCGCTAAATACTACGTTAGACGAACTAATAAATACTTACTATCTTTATTCTAAATGAGTACTCCCTATATATTTAATTACCTAAGTCTTTAAGCTATAGAGATATATAATCACACGGTCTATAGTAGTATAGTATATTAAAGTCAGATTCTTTATAAATTCGGCTAGTTTAGAATAAGCCTTAGTAATATTAGGACATGTTGTTATAGCCGAGAAGTTAATAGATCTAATTCGCTATTAGTATGCGAATATCTATTTAGGAGTCGCCTAATCTTTAAAAGGGACCAGCTCGTTTATAACGAGAGGTGTCCTTAGGTACTTTAACTACTTATTAAGATTAAACTTTGTAGCAATCTTATCGATATATAAATCTTAATATAGCTAGATCTTTCTGTTAGATCTATCTTAGATAATTTAAATACCTAGAAACTAGGTAAGATCTCCTAGAAATCTAAGCTTATAGTGTGTTAGAAGCTTCTTTTTAAACTGTATAAGATAAGTCTAATTTTAATATGAGTAAATTATAATAATATTATTGATATAGAAGAATATAATTAGCCTCTTATTACTAAAGAGATAGTTAATACTATATACTAGATGTCAGGAGAAACACCCAGATATTTAGTCAATAGGGTTAGATTAAATAAAGCTATCAAAAGGTGACGAAAAGGAAGCTATTAAGGTGGATTTGGGATATAAACACATGCCGCTGGAACATTATTCTTCCGCTCTAACAGCCTTACCCTCTATTCCTATCTATCTAGCTCTGCTTCCGCTAATCCGTCGATAGATCTGTCGATATTCGTCACACTACCCCCCTCCTATTAAGCTTCGTCTACGAAGCTTGTTTTGACGTTAGGCTTGCCTTCTTAGGGTATCGTTGGTGGAATTCGTTAAGGATATCTTAGGCGTTTATAAAGTTTACCGCTAGATACCATGTGGGATCGGGTGGGTGATCTACCTAACTGGCGCGGTATTAGAGCTTTCCACAGCTGATATAGCTATTAATAATATTATTAACCTCCTATTTAGACTTATTATTAATAATAATTAGTGGGGCGGGAACGGGGATCTGCCTAGGGATCGGGTCGTCTGCCGCCGGCCTTAGTAGGCTAGTATAGAATCGGTTATCGATGTGTATGCTGGTTGGTAGATCGAGTTTATAATCGCTGGTACCAATAAGGCGTCTGATGCGGAATGGTCCTTCTTGTTTATAATCTAGCTTCTTTAAAGGCCTCTAGGTCTTAACGTTCTTGGTCGATAACTATACTAGGTCTCCCACCCGGTAGGCTGGTGCTGGTATACAGTGTTAGTCAGCGAAGTATTCTTAGCGTTTCTAGGCTAGTAGTATCTACTGTCTAACTTCTTCAGTAATAGACGATATCTTTTACGCTAGTACTAGGCTTCTTTAAGTACTAAGTCGTTCCCGTGCCGTCTGGTTGGGATTCTGGGCGCTAAGATTAAAGCTCATTTGTGGGTAGTACCTATAATTAGTAAAGAAGGGTGTTGTCCTTGTACTGGCCGATTTAGAGTTATTGGCGGCAAACTCGGCCATTAGTAGCTAATTAGCCTAGTTATCTTGCTAGTAGGCGACGTAGGCGTGAAGGTATTGTTCCATGCCCGTATTAGCGTTCTCGGTCTAGCCGTTTATCTCTAGGTGATAGGCTATTAATAGGCGAGCGTCTATTCTGAGTATATAGTAGAGCGTTTTCTAAACGAGAGAGATAAATTGTGGCCCTCGATCTGATACTATTGATTAGGGTAAGCCGTGGATCTTCTAGACGTTGTTGATCAGTATATATACTAGTGCTTCAGCAGATATACCGCCTTCTTAATCAGTTAAACAAGCGATATAGTGTCTTATCTTGGTTAAACGGTCTATAACGACGTATATAGCATTATTACCCCGGCTTTTAGGTAGTCCCGTGACGAAATCTAGTGATAGATCTACCTAAGCGTGCTTAGGTATCGGTAGCGGCTTGAGTGCTCCCTGGTACTAGGAGCAGGACGGCTTGATTCACTGGTATATATAGCAGTTCCTAACGAATTGTTTAATACTGACATCTATTCGCGGCCAATAGAAAAGGCGGCTAGCCAATTCGAGTGTCTTAGCGACTCCTAGGTGCCCGGTAGCGGGTTGTTTATAACAGTCCTAGATTATACGTAGATAGAGGCTAGTACTTTCTAGGATTAGGTGTCTCTCTCTATACTATATAACGTTGTTCTCAACATGGTACTCTGATAGGCTAATCTTCCTTGACTGGTAGATGCCGTCTTCTAGCTGTTTTCGGATTTCTTAGCATAATAGATCGTCTTTTTAGGCTTAGATAATCTACTAGAGCAACGGAAGTGGGGGATTAATAGTATCCTAGGGATCGGGCGCGTCTGTAGCGTCTAATATAGTAAGCTGCAGTTCCTTTTAAATAAGTAGATCGAGATTGGCTGGTTTAAGTACTATTTGCCGCTGGAAGTATTGCCGTTCGTTATTATCGTGCTTAGGACGGTCTCCTACTCAGTAGGTAAGTATATTAGCCTTCCCATTTTAACTACTAGGGCGGTATATAATAATAAAGTTATATTGAGATAGAAATTCTGCCCAGCGTGCCTAGTGACGAGAAAGAGTCTTTATCGTTATAAAGTACTCGAGGCTTTTATGGTCAGTAAGGACTTTAATAGGAACCCCTGTGGATTCGAGTTTAGGGCGCTATTCTTCGAACGCTCGGATTATAGCTAGAAGTTCTTTGTCATAGATTTCGTAATTGTACTCGGCCGGGAGTATCCGCTTTAAGAAGAAGGCTATAGGGTGTAGGACGCCGTTATTATTATATTAGGAGAGTATACTACTAGTAATATAATCTAAGGCATCTGGTTCCAGCACGCTTCGCTTGTTGGGATTAAAATAGGCTAGTACTAGTGCCTCAGTAATATGTTTCTTTAACTTATTAAAAGCGGCTTAGTAAGCGGCGTCCTATTTAAATAGTTTGTCTTTCTAGGTGAGGTTGTTCAACGGTTTTATAATATAGGAGAAGTTCTTAATAAATTATTAGTAGAAGCTGTAGAATCTAACAAATCCCCGGACGTGTTTAAGGTTCTAGGGTACTACCTAATTAACAATTGTTGTAATCTTTACAGGGTCTATATAGATACCTTTTATAGTGATAATTAATCCTAGGTACCTGGTTTTAGTAACCCTAAATTTGTATTTGTCTAGATCGACTTATAGGCTATTTTCCTATAGGCGCTATAACACCTTCTTAACGTGCTCGTTATATTCCTTAGGCCGTTCTGAGTAGATAAGTATATCGTCTATATATGCCGTAGCGAAGTCGTTAAGGTAGTCAAAAAGGATATCGTTTATAAAGTGCTGATATATAGCCGGGCCGTTGGTTAGACCGAACGGCATCACCAAGTATTTATACGATCTAAATCGAGTTTAGAACATCGTTAGGTCTTTATCTTCTAGTATAGCCATATAAATTCGGTGGAAGGCCTATCTTATATCTAGCTTGGTAAAGATCTTCGCTTTGGACAATTAGGCTAGTGATTCATTGATTAATAGGAGGGGGTATCTATCTTTCTTCGTGATGGCATTCAGCTTCTAGTAATTAATATAGAAGCGCAGCTGGCCGTTAGCCTTCTTAATAAACAGTATAGGAGACGCTATAGGCGCCGAGCTGGCGGTAATAAAGCCCTTATTTAAATTGTTTTCTAAATACTTCTTAACTTTAATAAGTTCTTGCTGTGACATGCTATATAATAGGTAGAAGCCTTAATCTTTCCGTTCCCCTTCTAGAATAATATAATGATCTATCTTTCTATGCGGGGGTAGGGTATCAGAAGCCTCCTTGGAAAATACGTCTCTAAATTCTGAAAGCTCTCTTAGTAACGACTGCTTTTCTTGTTCTAATTGTTTATTAATCTCCCGTATACTAATTAAGAAGATTTAGCTCCTAGCTATACCACTAGCTGTCTTGAATCCCTATACACCGATTATCGTAATATTAATAGGTTTAATAGCTAATTTATTTATAGTTAGCTGTTCTATAGTCGTTAAGTTAAGCTTAATCGGCGGCACGTGCCGTAACGGGCGGATCGGTGGGCTCTAATTAGTGGAGCAGGAAGCAGGCTTAGGACTATTTCCTGAATTAGCCGACGCTAATTGGCCTATTTGCCTGCCTGCAAGTTTATAAGCAGCCTCTAGTCGATATAACGTCTCTTTAGAGTGTATAGGAGGGTCGGTCTATTAGGCCGTGTACAGATCTATAGGGATTAGGGATATAAAGGTCGTTAAGTCGTCTATATAGTTGTAGTATCCCGGTCTAAATCGTATTATTTTGCTGATAGGATTAACAAGCACGCTATATGCTTTTATCTATACGAGGCCGAGGATTAGAGGGTGGCTTCCTAGCTTTATAATTAATATCGGGGTGGTATTCGTCGTATAGTTCTAAATCGTTATCTAGGGGTAGATTGCGTGTGTAACGTCGGGTATAGGGAGTCTATTAAATCTAGTGATCTTCCGGGCTATGGGAATAGGGAGGACGGATAGGGTATAAATTATTTAAAGTGTGTATATACATATAGGATTAATAAAAGTGTATCTAGTATATCTAGTATTAATAAGTGCTTAAACAGTGATGTATTTCTTCTAACTATCTAGTCTAACAGCCACTATAAACGATAGTACTGAACATAGGTTTCCCGGCATCTCGGATACTAATACAATTTCTATATATATATAACCTCTTAACACGGTAGTGGGAGAGGCTAATCTTTTCCCTATTTAGGGGTGTCTTCTTCTATAGCACGGATCTAATCACTAGCCTTCTTCTTCTATAGGCAGTCCTAAGATATATAACCCTACTGTTTGCACTTAAAGCATCTTCCTTCTTGTATCATCTTCTTACGTTCTAGATCCTAGTTAGGGGCTCGATAGAGACGGGGCGTACCAAAACGGGAGGGAAGTATAGGAGAGGGCGGGATCGGTGTAGGAGTATAAATAAGAATATAGGGAGGCGCCGATAAGGTAGGTCGTGTGGCTGCAGCGGCTGGGACGGGAAGACATTATAGGAAGCGCAGTATTGAGGCATCTACTTCTTATATGTTGGTAGATATCCGCTAGAGGCGCCGGGTAAAGGTGTACAGATCGGTAGGGTCGTCTATATTAGTAATAATTACCTTTCTAAGTTCTATAGAAAGCTTATCCTAAAGCTATTTAATAAGTGCTTATTTATTATAATTAAGTTCGGCCGATAGGCGTAGGAAGTCCGCCTAGAAGGTGTTGAAATCCTTGTTGCCTTGGTGAAGGTGGGTAAATTCCCTAAGCGCTATATAGTAACGATTCAGATCTCTGTAGATCTAGTACAGGTGATTAAATATATCCTAGCTAGCGGTAAATATCTTCTAAGCGTCGTGATATATATAAGGTGATAGATACCTAGCTACCTTACTACCTATATATATATTGATGTAGTCTATTTTAATACCTTCTATAGGGTAGTAATCTAAATTGACTCTGAGCTTTGCTTGCATCCTCAGTATCTAATCGTCTATTATTAGATCCTTGCCGTCAGTAAACACTGGGGGATTAGGAAGCTTTGCAGACAGCCGGATTAATCTATCTAAATCTAGTGATCCTAGCACTAATACAGCTGCTACTAGCGATATAGGTAAGTTAATAGGAGTTCCTATTATAGATTTTACAGGTGCCTAGCCATTGATACTAGAGCTATATAACTAGGCTGTTATAAATTCGGTAACCGCCTATAACTTTATAATATCCTCATTCTTCTCGATAATAGTTATTCCTAAAGCTTCTACCTGATCTGCGTTGTTGTTGGCGATCACTGCCGCATCCTTAGCAGTTTTCTTTATAAAGTATATTATCTCTAGTATAGTAGTAGGGTCCTTGTTTATCTAAGTCTCTAATTCCTCCACGGTCATGACGTAATATAGGGTATACTAGACGTTCTAGTGATTATCTACTGCTACTAAAGCACCTGCGCCTTCGGCTATCTTGTCTACCGCTAGGGTATAGACAAGGGATTCCCGGCGGATGCTCCCGCGCGGAGGTTCTCGTTTATTAACCATGTTATTAGTTTATAAGGTTTATAGAATTTAATAACATTAAGGTTTGTGATTTATAATCGGCGGTCCCAGCACTATAGCTAGACGGTAGACGACCCTATTACAGATGAGTTTCTCTAGGGATAAGTTTATAGGTATTATCAGTATTATCGGTCTTATTATTTCGTTAGGTTTGTTAAGTTATATTATTTAGTTTATTAAGTCATCAAGTTATACCTTGTAGTAAAAGAGTGTGGTGACCTTTTGATAATATCAGGAGAAATACCTAGACGTTTAGTCAATAGGGTTAGATTAAATAAAGCTATTAAAAGGTGACGAAAAGGAAGCTATTGAGGTGGATTTGGGATATAAACACATGCCGCTGGAACATTATTCTTCCGCTCCGACAGCCTTACCCTCTGTTCCTATCTGTCCGGCTCTGCTTCCGCTGATCCGTCGATAGATCTGTCGATATTCGTCACACTAGATAGAGTCCTAGATCTTCTAGTGTTGCTAAAATATTATTCAGCTAAAGAAGTAGAGATTATTTTAGTCTATATAGAGCACGACGTAGATATAGGACGAAACTAGGCTTCTTAAATCTATCTAGGCACTTATAATAGATGTCTTTATTAATAATAGCATTTATAAATACGTTTAAAACGTCGTATTACTTATAGTTAAGGTTAAATATAGCGGCAATCGCTATAAGTGCTTAGAACATGCGAACTGCTAGAGTTACAGCGTAAGTATCTTATTTAGTAGATTATAAATTACCTCGTATATAGAGACGTGCTTTATATTTCTCGATAAAGCCGTCTATATTATATTTGTACCTAAACACCTAGATAAGCGGAAGGACGTTCCCTTTAGCCTCTTCATTTATAACAAAGTTAAAGGTCTTATTATTCTATAAGGCTGACAGTTCGGTGCTAGCTGCTTCTATAAACTATGCCTTAAACGGATGTTTTAGAAGGACGACATTCCCATTAAAACTCTAATCTTCGGCTTCCCTTGAATATCAGCGGGGTGGGGGTCGAAGGCGGGATCTAGTGCCATATGCGTTGGCGCCAAAACACAGATCGATATCAGTCAAGATCATCCGCAGCTCGAAGGTTTGACAGGCTAGTCCAGCAACCCGACTTGAGTCATTCGTGTTTGCTTAGTCGCGATCCCACTTGGCGGCTTGTAACCTGACAATATCAAACCGGCTTGCCGTCCGTTTCCGGGCATCCATTTCCGGACCAACTTTAGTTTTACCGTGCTTTCAGGCCCTTTTTGCCCTTGAACAAAGACTTGACGACTGCGATGTGCTAGACTCAATAATGTTTCCGTGATTACTGAATCTTGGTGTGCAATTGAATCCGTCACTGACCTTGGAGTCGCCACTCAAGTGCTCATTACTTGCGGCTAGATGGTTGGGAAGCTCCCCTCTGGTCTACTATTGTGACGTACGTCGTGTACCTTTCACAGCACGCACCAGTCAACGTCTGAAGTAGCCGTGTGTCCCATTACACAGATTTAGTCCTCAGTTCACAATGTGAGCGCTGAACAGAACCCAGTAAGTTACCAAAGGCCATTCGACAGGTCCCGTACAGCTAAGGCTATTCACCGACTTACCTACGATCAGGTGACAGACACATGGCGGTCAATGTCTCGGTGCGGTCTGCTGGACGTCTTGAAAGCCGCAGTTAGTGAGGATAAAGAGTAGGCTGTTATAGTCAGCCGCATGCGGCCAGTGCTGCGGTATAGCCGAGTCCACACAAAGTCACGGCTATATATCTTCGTTGCTCCGTCAGAGTGAAGCATCGCATCACCTCTATACCTGCAAATCCTGCGCTTACGCGCGTAGTTGCAATTCGTCAGTAGTGAGCATCAACCTTGGAAGTGTTTCGTACTTCGAGAGTCGCCAAAGCCTAGCCGGGTCTACGTACACCCGGCGCACGGAACAATGAAAGGCGAAGCAGGGCCATCAGCGGAACGGCACAACAACGATGCCAACACCATCGCTGCGCTTGTTGATAGCAGCAGCGCCAAGCCTGCGGAGGAATTGAAAGAACGCGCCCAAGATACCAATGCAGACTCAGACTCACCTTCATCAGACTCAGATTCAGACCCAGATCCTCTCTTAGATCACGCTGAACCTCTCTCGGAGTACCGTCCTGGCGGCTACCATCCTATCGGTATAGGCGACGTCCTGGGAAGCAAATATGAGATCGTACACAAGCTTGGCCAAGGCGGTCAAGCTACTATCTGGCTTGCTCAGGTACTGAACGAACAGCGCTATGTTGCAGTAAAGATTCTCAAGGCAGAAGCTCCTATTCAGGAATCGGATTTCTTCAAGTACTTTCACGATCGCTGGGCTGCTCATAAAACTATCCCGGCTCTACTGGAAGCCTTTACCGTCGCCGGCCCTCATGGCGAACATCGGTGTCTAGTCTTCGATTTTGTTGGGCCTACCCTCTATCAGGTACACCTCAGTCACTATGTCCCATGGCCTGGGACATCGAGTAAGCTCACAGTATCTTTGGTCCATAGCGCTGCTCGACGGATGGTTGAAGGTGTAGCGCATTTACACTCTTTAGGCATATGCCATGGCGGTATGACTTATATTGTTGAATCCATATCCCTGTCGCTGATTGTTACTAGATCTTACTGACAAGAATATATTATTTCAAATAAAAGATATCAACAACTGGTCTAACGCAGAACTTTACAAGAACTTCCGTTCAGTATACTCTCACCAGATTCGTTTACAGTCGGGTGTGGTCGCAAAGCTAACCGAATCTATCCAATACCAACCTTTCAACTGGGAATCATTAACTGGCGATATTCGTATCATTGACTTCGGCAAATGGTTCCTCAAAGATAAGCCGCCGTCTCTATCCGGTGTGGGAATACCAAAGGAGTATTTTGCGCCGGAATTGCTCTTTAGGCAGCCGCCTTCAGAGGCGTCGGACGTTTGGGCTCTTGGATGCCTAATCCTTTACTTGCGGACATCTCATCCTCTAGTTAACCTATGGGGTGGGTGGCTATTAGATGCTATCTCAGTACTTACAAGGACACTCGGCCCCTTGCCAGAAACTTGGAAAAACGGTATGGATGAGGGTTGGGAAAGCAAGCTGCGCCCTGGGCAAAAGGACTCGTGGTTTGTGGACGCCGGGCGCAGCAGATCCATCGAGATGCTACTGGGTAAGAGTGACCCACCGCTTACAGCTACGGAGTCGGTCAATTTACTCGCTCTCCTCAAGGGAATCTTTAAGTACGACCCCAGGCGTCGACCAACGGCTGCCCAGTTACTGCAGCATCCATGGTTTTCATGTCAAACAGACTGACTCCTGTCATTCTGCGGTATACTCCGCTAGGGTCTGGCGTGCGCGAAGAATGACTTGGTGTGACACTGGGGACCTCACGAGTATTTTGCACTGGTTCAAATGGTGTGGCACGCTATTGGTATGCAATGTACAAGTCTAAATGGGCTTGTGGGGGCTACTAAAGGAAAAGGAAGATCTGGAGGGCTCCTGGATGCTTATGCCATCGACCTTATATATCGGAAAGTTGTTGTGCATGATCGACCTGTTCAGAATGGTTTCACAACGTACCCAATGACCCTGGTTTTATGACCAAGCAGGCGGACATGGAGCCATAGATTTCGATATCACGCGAAATACTTCTCGGTGTCTTTTAGGATTTCAAGTTGATAGCGCACGGTACATCGACATTGCTAAAACTAAATGTGCGTGGCGCGCGGGCCTCGCGCTTTGAGCGCCCGATACTCAGGAGGGGCTGAGCACCATACTCCGCCGAAACCAAAGTTCAGAATCACCAGGTTGCAAACAGAGGATAGGTTCACTTAGTGTCTAGTGGAATTTAGTGCGAGAGCTCCAGGGAAGCTAGTGTGCGGCCGCCGGAAGTGTCTGCGCGCCATCAGGAAGCGGGTCAGGAGCTTTGGACAGCCCGCTTTGTGTAAGCGTCCCATCTAACACTTTTCTCTTTCTATCATTCTTCGCGTCATCCGTTTGTAATGCAGCGCCGGCTTTAGCCAGATTCGCGTCGACAAGGTTGGACAAGAGCTTTGGTGAGTCATACTTGTCCAGCATGACCTCCAAAACTTGCAGGCTCTCGCTCGCTTGGAATGCTTTGTCCTTCAGGATTGCACTCAACTCCTCGCAGGTCCGGGCACGGTATGCTTTTGACTTGGTGGATGCGCCGAAGAACTGCAGCATCAGTTGGTAATTCCATGGGTCGATGTCGTTGTATCTTCGGGTAGGTCCATGAATGACGCGCTCTACGGTATAACCACTATTATTGATTACGACGATGGTTGGATGAAAACCATTATGTATCATGGTACTGATTTCCTACAAGGCGCACGAGTTAGTGCGTCATCTACAGCGTTCTGCAAAGTTTCAGCACCGGAGAAAGACTTACCTGAACAGTCATTTGCAAGCTACCATCTCCAACAAACAGGATGACTCGGCCTGCAATTCCGCTCTCTCTTCGTGCCACAAGCGTACCAAGCGTAGCTCCGACTGTGAATCCAATGGAGCTATAGAATATCTGCGTGTAGTATTCGGCGCCCGACGGCAGGAGCATATCCAGGGTTGCGAATTGAGAGGTGCCAGCTTCTGCGATGATGCAATCGTTTTCGCGGAGGTATGAATTGAATAGTTGCCAGATGTTGCTTTGCTTCAGCGGTTCATGAAGATCTTGTGTTGGTTGTGGCGGCCACGGCTTTTTCTGTGGAGTTCGTTAGAATAAACTCGATATATCGAGAAGGGAGAGCTCGTTTGTGACTGACCGATTTCCACCAGCCCTCTTGCTGCAACGTGGGTCTTTGGGTCTTCAGGCGGGCAACCAATTTCTTGACAATAGGTACGAACGACAGCGAGTCGTACTTTTTGTCGCCAATTGATACATAATTTGGATGTAAAGCGATCGTTGTGCCATGTGGCGCTAATTTCTGCGTCCACCCGCCGGTATTGGAGTCTGAAGGGAAACGGCCCATGTGGAGCACGAGATCAGAACCTTCAATGGCTTCCTTGACCGTGTCGGAGGTGGTGAAAGCGCCAACGTAGGTCCCTCCGAAGTTCTCACTCGTCTCATCGACCACTGATTTCCTAATGGGGTTACGAAGCCCTGCGGATAAGTGTCAATTGTCTGAGTTTATGGTATTGGCATCCGCCAGGAACATACAGGAAGACCGGCCAGCTGCAAAATTTCTCGTACGTCGGAAGTCAGCCCGAAACGTTGGGCTAACAGATCGGCAAGGACACAAGGCTTCTGTGCCTTCTCGATGGCCGAGATGATTGTGTCGACAGTGGAGTCTTCCAAGCTTTCTTGCCCCGGATTCGTAATGCCAAGATTCAGAGGCTTCTGCAGTCTACCGGCATCCACCAGAATGTCGGGTACGTCAGTCGGGACGCAAATATAGACAGGAAGACTGGTTTTGACGCATGTCTCGATAACCCTGTCTACTTCGTCTGTAAAAGTTGCATCATCGTCGAGAAATGCCGACGTTGCGCAGACCGACCTCGAGACCGACTGAAAGAATGCATGATCGCTACCCTCACCCAGAGTGTGATGGATCATGAGCCGTGCCTTTTGGGCGGCGCGCGTAGTGCTACCTGCAAGGTGTACAATCGGGACATACTCGCTGTAAGCCCCTGCGATGCCGTTGATAGCACTTAGTTCACCTACGCCAAAAGTCGTAATGAGTACGCCGGGAATGCCCCTAGAGCGCCCATAGCCATCGGCTGCATAAGCTCCGTTCAACTCGTTGCGTGTGCCTACCCAGTGAAGACCTTCTACACTATCGAGGTGGTCTAGCAAATTGAGGTTGAAGTCGCCAGGACATCCGAAGACGTGGCTGATGCCTAGGCTTTGCAGGCGCCGAAAGATGTACTCGCCTAGTGGTAGCTGCTGCTGTTTTGTCATTCCAGCTGTAGTGAACAACTTAGGATTGATGAGTTGACGAGGCCCTAACCCTTGCTCCGGGAATCATTGACGCTCCCAAGTACCCTAGGTAGGTACGGTAGCTCCAGACGGGGTGATGCAAAAACCCAAGTCGGTGTTGATGCCCCGCGTCTCCAAATTTCCTCAATACCCCGCAGTTACGGCGTAAGCGGCGCGGTCATCCTCCGAAACAGCAAGGTTGTTGGCATATCAGCAGCTCGTAGACCAAGGTAGTTCTCTGCATCAAGAACAAAAGGCCGTTGTTTAGAGCCAGTATCTTCTAACCAGAGTTCTTACCTTCAAGCAAGTCAGGAAGACTCTACTCAATTACGACTTGTTTATGCTAGAAGAAAGCAAGAGCGCATTTTGATATTTTATCAAGCTAGAATTGTAGATGAAAACACAGCATCTCATCAGCCTGCTAACAAAATCCACTGGAGGATGCTTTCCGCCCGCCGTCGGCCCTGGGAAGATCGCTACCGGCCACTGAAGCCAGTAGCAAGTGAGATAAATAGGGTAGTTGTTGCTGCGATGGCTCCCTTGCAACACCATTCCCGCTCATACTTGGGAAAAGTACCGTCGTTAGTCACCCCTGTTATCCGTTCATTAAACGTTCACAATGCACCAATAAGCACCAGTCCTCCGCTTGCAAGCCGCAGCAATAGCAAGCAGTTCCAGCTTTTCGAACCAAGCTCCTACTTTTGATACATCTGTCCGCCGTCCGAATACTGAGACATCAGGAGTTGGTAACACTGGCTGACCTCAGGCCTTCCAGTCGCAAATGCCTCTCTTCGGTATCGAGGCAGGAATATCTAGACAAGTAAGATAAGGATCTCAAGATGATAGTAACTGCGTCGCCAACATACAAGTCTTCAGCACCGTCTCGTCCACGTTGCCGCTAGTTACACAGTACTATCGCACCTGCAGATCTTCCCCGTGCTCTGACCGACAGTAAGGACGCTCTAGAGTTGCTCCGCTTCCATCTGCCGTATTATCCGCCGTAATGGACGGTAAGAGCGACGCCTCGGCTCATCGTCCCCTTGACTGCATAGGATTTCAGTTCTATCTTCGACGACCTCACGCAGAAGCGAAGCTGCCAGCAGTGGATGTCTGACAAGAAAATCGACAAGGCCCTCTTTTTTGCAGATTCGGTCTACTCGGTTGAACAACGCGTCGACGACAGCATCTTGAAGGCCATGATCGGTATCCATGATTGTCGCGGCAATCATATCGACAGCTTCGTAAAGCTCAGCATCGGACACTTCGTCGGCGAAATCCGTAAATTTCTCTACACAGAGAGCTTTGAGACCTTCAACCTGGAATTTGTCGCCGATCCGATACATGTCAATATGAAGTTTGAGAGTCTCCGTCTTTGCTTCTTCGCTGGAATAGTCCATAGAATAGCTAGACGAGCAAGTTAGCTGCGCGGGATCCATGAAAGGTAGAGGAATCTCACAAGTAAGTTACCAGGCGTTCAATATTCGCTGATGCCTCATCCTCCAGGTTGACTACTCCGCTTTGACTCTCCTATTACATATCATAGGTCAGGGAGATTAACTAGTCCGGCTGAAGCTTCGCGTTTACTCACTTTGAAGTCTCCATTGACGAGTTTCTTGAAGAACTGGGAATGCGCAGGGATGATAACCTTATGGACTTTCCACTCTTCGCCCTCACATTGAATAGTGAAGTCTGAACATGATGCTGATCGGCGAATGCTACTATTGTCAGTGAAACCGCGAACTAGCTCTCAAAGCTTACCTTCGGAGTGAGGATAGAAACGGTCTGAGGGCATCTTTGTCCATTGTCTGTTCCACTTAACGACGTATAGAACTCGTCCTCGAAAAGTATGGAGGCGAATGTAATGTGAGAATCAGTAGAGTCTAGTAATCTCTTTAGGAGACCATATCGAGTGGTGGATTTCTGGAGTGACTCGGTTGGATTCGCCGCAAGCTGCTTTGGGCAAATGCTCGTATAGTACTTCTGGAGTTCGGTACATTGCGGAGAGCGGAACATCCCGCCGTGCCAAGGTTACGCTTGTGTCACGTGTGCTAACCTCGCATGCAGCTTTGTTGCTTTGGGATGTCGCCAAGAAGATAAACGAAAGGATCTTATTAATGCCCCGCACCTGCAGCACCCTTCACATGAAGGATGCTGTCGTCTACCACCGTCCTGCCATCTCCCTGCAGCTGGGCCAATTCTCTTCCAGCGTTACTGCCTGAAAGACAATGCATGCCCTATTCCTCCTTGCCAGCTTCTGGCTACTAGTTAACAATGTCGATGGCTTCTACTGGCCCGGCAGTAATTCCACTTACAATCCGTCGTCTCAAACAGAGTGGTCAGGATGGGGAGCGAATATCTATAACAATAGATGGGCGTCTAGGATTTCTGCGGTGACCTCATCAAATGCCCAGTCGCTAACACAGCATTGCCGTTTGATATACCACGTTGGAGTTAGCGCGACACCCACTGTGCACGGAAACATCGTCTATTATCCTACATGGGATGGCCAGCTTATTGCACTTAACTATCGAACCTGTGCAGGTATGTTCGTACTTGTGGCGACATCGCTTCCCAAAAGATTGTTAAGCACAATCCCGTGGACCCGCGAACGTTCTGGCTAAGTTACTAACAAACTGTGCAGGTCAATGGACCGTGAACGTTACAGACCTAATCTATCAATACGGCCCGCTCAGCGCCGCCCAGCTCACGTCAGTACCAACCGTTTCACGGACCAGTCCAGTGATTGACGGCAACGTGCTCTACCTTGGCACACAAGCCCACGCCTTGCTAGTATCGCTCGATATTAGCACAGGGGCGGTCCTCGCAATGCAACAGGTTATTCCTCACCAATCAGTCTTGGGTAAGCGCTATGCTTAGCAGTTTGGCAGGTCAATCCTCACCCCTACGCGGTGGTCACCCAGAGCCCGACCGTTTATAACGGCAGGATCTTCGTCGGCACCTCAAGCCAGGAAGAACCAGCTGTTGAATTTACACCAGACTATCCGTGCTGCTCCTTCATTGGCAATTTTGCGGCCTTCGACTTCGATAAGGCGTTGGGAACCTT
Organism: Lichenothelia convexa; assembly: GCA_021030975.1. Lineage (NCBI taxonomy): Eukaryota > Fungi > Ascomycota > Dothideomycetes > Lichenotheliales > Lichenotheliaceae > Lichenothelia > Lichenothelia convexa. The sequence continues at coordinate 32,754 of JAGFMK010000046.1, read as the reverse complement.
CAGCGTTGCTTGGAACGTTAGCATGCTTCCATTCGATCAAGGTTGGTCTGGAGGGGCAGTATGGGGATCCCAACCCTCAATTGACATTGCTCGCTCGCAAGTGTTCATCGCCACGGGTAATGTCTATAGTCTACCGGACGAGTATGAGGCGTGTCTAAATAGCATTGCAAATGCTACGGCGGCTCCCGGCCTACTAGCGACATGTGTACCGAGCGACGTATTGCAAGAGGCTGTCATAGCACTCGATATTGAGACTGGGTTGATAAACTGGGTCCGCCAACTTACTCCGCTCGACGCTTACGTATTAGCTTGCGGTTCGACCAATGGCCTTTACCAGAGGAATGAAACCTTGTGTCCGTACACTCCGCATCCTGGGCTAGACGCCGACTTTGCCATAGCGCCCACTTTCGTCCCCGGAGGACCCTCAACACCGTACGGGAAGGACATATTGGTGATTGGTCAGAAGAACGGAGTGCTACACGCCTTATCTGCGCAAGCTGGAAAGCCGTTCTGGTCGACGTTAACATCTCCAGACGGGACAAATGGAGGCCTTATGTGGGGGACTGCGGTCGACGACACGCATGCTTACTTCACGGGCGTCAACAGCGGCCATCAAGTATTTACCCTAGGAAACGCAAATATTACCAGCTCTGTTTATGGAGCAGCGTCACTCCTGGACGGCTCGATTACGTGGGAGATCCCATCGCCTAACAATGGATATGCCATTGGGCCTCCGTCAGGCGTCAATGATGTTGTCTTCTTTGGTCGTACTAGCACCCTCCCGGATGAAGGCGGGCAGGGTGATCTGATTGCGGTCAACAAAGCGACCGGCGACATACTCAAGGACTACCCGCTGGACGCCAATTTTCGTGGAGGCATCGCAATTCAAGGTTCGTACATCATGTTTGGAACGGGATACTACTACTTCCCGAACAACAACGGCTCATTTTACGTTATGAGTGCAAACGCGGAGCAGTGTTATGGGCGGAATTGTACGACACAGTGATCAAACCAATGTTTAAGCGGGCATGTATCCATAAGCTGAACCTAGGCAGTAGTGCGAAGGAGATGATATGAGACAGATCTGTTCTAGCATTTAGAACGGCAGCGTGAGAAGGTGTACTCACTTGTGGCCTTGAGGGCCATTCTACGTGCACTCTCAGGGAGCGGCGGCTAGGGGGGCACTTTGCGCTTACAGGGCACTTGTCGCAGTGTATTGTCATATCGTCATGGTGCAAGGTCCTTCAGCATACCTCTGTACATAGGAGGTGAAGCCAGCGAAGAGCGTCTTAATATTCCTTCCGGACGAGTTCAGGACGTCGAAGCCAGAAGCTGATGACCCCAGAGTAACGCGATCACTAGTAATCTTGAGAGCTTGAGTTCCCAAGTCAACACGTATGCTTGGGCGGCGGCAGCCAGATGGGGGCCAATACCAGCGGTTCAATGTCCGACTCTGCCAATGCAATCTTCTGGTTTCATAGCCCAAGAGACATAGTGCGCCAGGTCTAGCGCGAGCGCTCGGCCCAGATGAGTCAAGGTGCTGACGAATTGATTAAGTTTGGCTGCAGCATCTCTCACTCAGGTCATTGCAATCTAGGTCTCCGTCCCAGGTTCTCACAGTCAGGCGACATTGTCGCATGAGTTTAGACGTGCAAAAGGTAGCCTGAACATCCTCCAGATATAGCAGGATCCGCATTCAACCGGTGACAGCAGGGGCGTAGAAACAGTTCAGTCGATGTGGAAGAGGGCATATCTTAGCTCAATATGCATTTGCGCCCTGACTGCCAGAAGTCATGCCCAAACCCTTCAGGGTGGGCAGAGCATTGTGCTGGACTCCTCACATAAGTTTGTACAGGGCGGTAAGGTAGGCCTCTTTACGAGTTTCCTGTGTCATAACGCTCGTTCCTCCATCGTATACTTGACCAGGCGACTCCCATTTCCTAGGCGCAAGAGGTATGATTTGTTGCGAGCAATGATTAATTACTTTTGCAACCGACGACTTCAGTCTCATCTTTATGAGGTCTGCAGGAACCACGATGACATTCAACGGACACAGAGGCGTGTACCTGCAGAGCCAGGACAACGGAGCAGACGTTATCGAAAGCACATATTCTTCCATACATGTAATGTACAAGCGCCGAACGCCGTGCTGATCCCTATGATACACAGCTGCCGGTTTTTACTGCTTCTTCTGCGATTGAGGCCCCATCTCCTTCGCAAAAGCCGAATACGAAACCTCCAGATTAGCCACAGCGCTGATGCCCACGTACAATATGCTAAGTAACAGGAGTGATATAAAGAGTCCCATGAAGATGCCTGTCCCTCCGTTAGCATCGTCCTTTCAGAGGGGCATGCAACAGCTTACCTGAACTTAGGAACTGGTATTTCTCGAACAGCGGAGCGTCACTGTTCAACGTATCATTGCTGGGAGCCCGTGGACGGATTGACATGTCGCGCTTGAGATCAGTGTGTAGCGGAGAGGTGTCGGGCTCATCCATTTCATAGAGCGACAGCTGTTCATGGTATTCGCTGGATGGCGGAGACGTGGTGTAGATGACCGTATAATGGCCTTCTAAGCCGTTGATAACTTCGTTGAGAAAGGCATCTGCTTGATATAAGTCACAGCTAGCGCAGATCATGCTCCACATACCATGCTCTCTGAGCTTGTCTTTCCTCTCTTCACCCGGATGTGGCAGAGCTGGAAAGTCGATAAGAACGATGCGTGGGATATTCGGGTCAATCTCAATCCAGCCACCTAAATAATCTTAGCTACAGTTCCGTAGAAGCCTGCGTATGCGCTGCAAGGTGCTTTGAGATCTCGTACCAGAAGCACCAAGATGTTCCTCCTGCCTAATCGCGTTGCACTCCCGTTCCAGGAAATGCACCAGACTATCCACCCCCATGTTGCCCAGAACCTCCGGAATGACTATCCTATCCACGACCTCCTTTGCGTCTCCCCTCATTCGTCTGCTTAAGTGATGAGCTGGGCGTGTCGTAGAGAAGTCGATGCTAGAGACGCCAGGCTGGGAGACGATGATGTAGGAGTCGGAGGGACATTTGGAGAAAGCTTCGGGTAGTTTGTGATCTAACGATTTGGATAAGGCTAGGTTGGTATTCTGATCAAGAGTGGTATTCTGGAGTCTGCCAGTAGGTTAGCGAGTGATCCTAGACTGTTGGAGATATAGGGCCTACTTGGTGGTGGAGAAGAGGAAGAAGGGTGACGTATTGCGGAATGCATTAGCTGCACCTAAGCTGAGCGCAACCGCCAATATCCTCTTGAGTCGCATCTTCCTAGTTGACGTTTGCAGGTTGCAAGTGATGCCACTTCGTTGACCAGAGGATGTCATCGGGAGAAGGTTGGCGCGGGCTCCGTTCCCGTGAAAGCTCATATGCGCTGGCATGACTGAACTAAACGACTGCAGAACCGACGACAATTCCGCTCAAAAGCAATGGCTCCGTCACCGAAGCGCAGGAAAACCTCGAAGATTGAAGAGATTGCATTTGATGACAATGCCCGACAAGAATACCTGACAGGCTTCCACAAGCGGAAGCTTCAGCGCGTAAAGCACGCGCAAGATGCCGCTGCAAAGAGGGAACGGGAAGAGAGGATAAATGGGCGGAAACAGGTACGGGAGAGTTCTCTTGAGATCGCTATGAAGAGATAGTAACAGTGAGTCCAGCTACGCCAGCAAAGGAAGGAGGAGCTTCAAAAGCATGTCGCGGCCGTCAATGCTATGCTACGGGAAACAGATGGAGGCGCAGAGGGAGAGGACGCGGCAGAAGCTGCCGGCGAAGATGCTGCCCAGGAAGAGTGGACGGGATTCGAGGCACCGGAGGATGTCAGGCGCGAAGATGAGTACGTTGACGAGGACAAGTACACTACGGTGACGGTTGAGGCCATGGAAGTGTCAAAGACTGGGCTTCATCTAGCGGAGAGTGAGGCTGCCAATGGAGATGCTACGGGTGAACCTTCTAGGAACGGAGAAAAACAATCTGCGAGTGGTGATACTGATGGGCCGAACAGCATGGCAACGAAGAGGAGAATATGGTCGAAGGAGAAGCCAGCAAACGAGAAGGCCAAGAAAAAGAAGAAGAAGAAATTCCGATATGAGAGCCAGGCAGAGCGCAAAGCAGGTAGACTTAACCAGAAGTTGAAGAATCGAGCGGCGGCAAAAGCCCGTCGTGATGGCTAAATCATCTGTTGTGTGCACATGCCGCATTGCCTTTTCATTAACGACTGCATGCTACTTTGTCCATATATCCTTCCTTTGGTTGCACCATATTGATCCTAGAGCCATGCAGCATCGGAATTATATTGACAAGAACGTTGTCCTCAGTTACGCACTTGCCATACAGTACGCCAACCCAAACACAAGTCTATGAAGCCATTGGGCGCAGACGAGACCACCACCTCTTTTGCCCAGTCCCAGGAAACCTAGATGTTACCAACCTCCGCCACAAAGTCGTCAAGCTCCTTCTTCGTCTCCGCGTACTTCTTCGCCATCTCTTCGTATTTCTGCTCCCATTGATCGCGGGCAGCCTCGAGTGCCTGTACTTTGCGTTCATAATGGCCGGCTTTGACATCTGTCTGTCTGAGTCTAATCGCAGAGGTTGTTTAGCAGAAAGCCCATATAACGGCAGCCTGAAGTGATATCTCAACATACTTATCATTCGTCTCTCTTAGATTCCTATCGGCCTCCTCTGCTTCTTCTTCCAACAATTGCAACCTCCTTTGCAGTGTCTCGTTCTGTGTGCCATGTTGTGCGCTCTCCGCTGCAGCCTTCTTCGCCTCGCTAATACCCCCTTCTAGCTTCTCAATCTCGGTTTCCAGCACCTGATTCTTGTGTGATAGCGAGGTGATTTCCTGCTCTTTTGCCAGGTTTTCTTGTTCGAGCATCTTCACTTTGGCTTGGAGCTCTTCGACTTTCTGGGTGGCCGTGTCAGCCTCTAGCCGGAGGTTGTTCAATCTCTGAGAATTTGTTAGCGGAGTCCACCGAAACTAAGCCTACAAATGAAGTGTGGGAAGAAGGTATGGGGTCTTGTGGTATGGCGGGGGTGGGGTGTGCGTACCTGTTTAATAGCGTCCATGGTGAATACCTAAACTCTTCTGAAGGTCCGTGTCAGATGCAGCGGACAAGGTTTTAGAAAACTCTGCTGGACGAACACCGGTATGCTGAGGAGAGAAGGTTAAGAGGGATCCTTTTGTCGGTTTACTGTTTTGGATGTTTCCGGTTGTATTTGGACGGTGAATCGGTTTTGCCGCGTTTGTTTGAATGCAGGGTACGGCCCACCATTCGCCCATTCGCCCAGAAGCCGCAGCCCTCTGAGAGCTTTCCGCGTTGGACTGACAACCACGCCGTAAACAAAGGAGCCTCGTCAACGATCTGGCAATCGTCGACTTGGAACACCACACCTAATTAAAGCATCTATGCACACTCGGAGCATGCAAGATGCTGGCAACTCGCGACCAAGAAAACTTGGTGCACACCCACCAGACCGCTGCGGCTGCGAAGCCGCTGAATCAAAGCGTTAGAGGAGGGTTGGCTCCCAAGACGCCAGGCCCTAGAGCTCCGAAGACGCCTTTCAAGGTGCCATTGAACGATGAAAATGGCGGACTCCGTGCTGGGAAGACAATGCTTCGGGCAAAGGGAAAAGGCGATGAAACCGGCTTGGCACCAGGCAAGAAGGACGGAAACCTGGACAAGCATGCATTCATCACACCAGTCGGTACGGGACTCTTGTGATGCTGCACAGCTAAGCAGATGCTTATTAATTCTCCCAGCTCCCCGAAACAGAGCTCCTTTGGGGATGAAAACCACAAATGCCAAAGCACGACCGTTTCAGACTCCGACAGTTGCAGGCAATGATGATCTCTTACAAAAGAACCCCAAGCCAAGCGCAAGCCTTCGACCACAGAAACTCGAGATCCACCAAGGAGCGCGTATCACCATTGATTCCAAAGATGAAGTTCAAGAGTTGGAAGAGAGAGACATTGAATACATGGCACCTCGAGCAATTGACCTTCCTGACGATCCTGACGATCTCATCCCACCAAATCAGACATACCCAATGCTTCAAGGTGAGAATCTTACACGAGGATGGTGGCAGCATTCTCGATACCTCTTGAAGAGTGAAGAGGAGTGGGAGAACGAGGAGGCGGAGGAGGAGGCCAGGTACGAGAAAATGGTCAACGACATGGTCGACAGGAGTATTGCGCAGGAAAAGTACGTAGGATGGGGCATACCAGAGGATTCAGATACGGAGACTGTGATGGATCAGCGAAGAGGGCAGAAGGAGAAAGGGAGGCAGAAAACGCAGGACTCAACAGCCACAGACAAGAAGCCGCTGGCATCCAAAGGCCCTTCGACACTCAATTGTCGCTCAGCAGCCACTGCACTCTCTCAATCTTCGAAACCCACGATGCAGCCACGCTACGCTGCTCCAACCCTGGCTGCCAATGCCAAAGCCCCTTCATCCATTGTTTCCAGTAAGAAACCGAGATCAGGTCAGGCTCCTACAGAATTATCAACGAGACGTCATGCCTCGGCAACCGCAGCATCCCGAACCACACTCGGGTTTGCTAAAGGTCGTGCAGCGTCTTCCTCCCTTCGTATTCTCCCGTCCACCAGCCGATCATCAAGTCTAGCGGTCAACAACGATAACTTGAAAGCTTCCGTTACTAGTCAAGTGGAAGGTAATCTGCCATTCGCAAAGCACAACCGCGATCATGTTAGTTCAAGCATCGATGCGGGGCTCTGGATGCAGTTTGGGGATCTCGAAATTAGTGATCAGGCGGACAAAGAAGATGAAGAAGAGGCGCTGCCAGCCTGGATGAAGGCTTCAGTGGGTGGAATGGATGAAGATGACCAATATGCAAACTTTCAACTGGTCATGCCGGAATTCTGAGTTTTGATACCCAGCGGAAGTACAGAATGTGGCATTAGGAAAGCCAATACTGCGTAGAGACCGGCTCCACCAATGTTTTTAGCGATCGTGAAGTTTGCACAACAGAAAGAGAGAAAGAGAGGTTCCAGACTGCAGTATCACTAATCCAAGAATATCCTTATGTGCAAGTTACAGTCGCGGTGCGCGTGCTAGTCTGCTACGCCGCCAGTTGAGTGTACTACGTAAAATGTAGCTACAATCAATAGCACCCGCCGCCCTGCCTTTTTTGGCATACGACTGTCCATAATACATGGCTTCAGATCGGCATCTTATGACCTTTCAGCTGCACAGACGTTTCTGAAAGACTTCCTGAAGGTGCATGCAGCTCAGGCACATCGGTGTTCTTCTATTGCTTTTAATTCGGTACAGGGCAGGACGTTTTTCAAGCCAGCGACGCGGCACATTCCGCCTCCACATCAACCCCAGATTTTAGTTCAGATCTTGTAAAGCTCAAGTACAAGCCATCCACAAGATATCAACTCCCCGACCATGTCCGTGTATCTGCCATGCTCCTCCTCGCCCCCCTCCTTAAGTCCCTCATCCTCCCTCCAGGGGCTGCGCTCTTCCAACCCAGCGCGCAACTGCCCCTCCTTCACTCCAGCTCTCCCTCCGGCAACCGCAGCACATCTGTATTCCTTTTCGCCGAACTCGAAGAACTAGCCCGCATAGTCGACATATCCTACTGCGTCGGCACGACCGGCGTCTACAAGCCCTTTAGATGCGCAAGTCGATGTCGGGAGTTCCCGAATTTCGAGCTCGTTACAGTAGGATTCCAGGCCCCTGTTTAACCACTTCCCATAGCATTAATTTCCACGCAATCAAGATTGATGAACAAAGCTCTGGGAACGTAGATTGGTAGCTAATTTTGAGGCGCAGACATGGAATACAGGCCCCCTCCTCTCCGACTCTTGCGGCTACATCGCGCTCTCTCACTCCTCCTCCCACCCCTCTCAAAGACGTATCATCGTCGCCTTCAGAGGCACCTACTCCATCGCAACCGCCATCGCCGATCTATCCACCATCCCGCAGCCGTACGTACCTTACCCTGGCGGTCACCACGACCGTCACGATCTTAACCTCGACTATCTCAACTACTCATTCCACAATGGCGAAGAGAAAGGGAAAGGGAAGGACAAGGGGAAGTGCGCAGACTGCAAAGTCCACACCGGTTTCTACACCTCCTACGTGCATACCCTCCCCAAGATCCTCCCCAACATCGCTACTCTCAAAAAGACACATCCGGAATACAGACTAGAGTTAGTGGGACACTCACTCGGTGGTGCGGTAGCTGCGCTTATGGGCTTGGATTTTGAGGCCAGGGGGTGGGAACCTAGGGTAACTACGTTCGGGGAGCCGAAGTTGGGAAACGAAGAGTTTGTGACATATCTTGATGGGCGGTTTGGGCTCGTGACGGTTGAGGGGCACGATCAGGTAGGAGGTGAAGAGGGAGTATTGGAAGGGGAGATGGAGATGCAGATCGTGGAAAGGAAGAACAGCAGATATAGACGCGTGACACACGTTGGGGATCCAGTGCCGCTGCTGCCGTTGAAGAAATGGGGATACCGCATGCATAGCGGGGAGATCTACATCTCAAAACCTGCTCTTCCTCCGAGCGTCGCGGATCTGGAGTTTTGCGATGGAGGTGAAGACCCAAAGTGCATCGCTGGGGGAGACACTTCCACTTTAACGCCTTTCTCTGACGCCGAGCGAAGTGAGCTGGATAGTTTCATGTCAACATCAGATCATACACTGGAGCCTTGGCATAGTGTTGGAGAAGAACATCTAGAGATGGAGCGATGGAAGGCTGCACCCTCGCGCTATCGAATGTGGCAGCTCTTCTTTGCGCATAGGGACTATTTCTGGCGTCTGGGACTCTGTGCCCCAGGTGGCGATCCTTGGGATTGGAACAGAGGTTACGATGACTCTCCTTTCGACGGGCACGATGATTTGTAAGGCCAGAAATCCAATTGTTACTTGATAGCGTGGCGTTCGCGGAGTTCTGGATGTCAAGGCAAGGGGGGCGTAGTACTCTATCGCACTTGCTCTGCTATTTCATGTCCTTTATCCAAGGATAGCGGTTCGAAGGCGAATCTTTTTCGTCTTTTGGAGCATCCCTGTAGGTAATCGCGCCTTTGATCTTACCCAGTCATAACAAGGCATGTACCAGCAGATGCTATGTACATATACATGCAGATATTGAGTGGGCCCGGAGTTCACACTGAGCATGCCTTCCAGTAAATCTTCCTTCATTCGTCGTCAACTGAAAAGTCAGGTTCGAGAACATCGAATGTACATTCCGCCCAATGGGCCACGATATATATCCAGTACTCCACAAACGCCCAAGACTCCTTTTGCCTACGACGCCATTCTAGATTGCAGTCACCTTAATCGTGTCGCTGATACAAGGAACGGAATAGAGGCAGTAGAGATGCGGTACGCTACCGCATCCCTCTCCTTTGCCTACCTCCACCTCCCGCACTCATCCCAGTCGCACTTGCACCGCCTCCACCAGGCCCAGATCCCCTGACAGTGTACCCGCCCCTTTCATCAGGCAAGATCTCAACCTGAACGCCTTGATCCTCTTCATCATCCTCACTACTGCTATCGTCGACATCCATCTGCTGGCTCAACCCGCTACTTGTCCTGGTCAGCAGCGCCGGATCACTCTCCATCGCTCTTGACGTGCCCACGCTCGGCGGCGCACGTCTCAAGCTAGAGTATGAAACCTCTGCTGGGCCTGATACGTGACGGCGGTTGATGTAGTCAGCCCTAGCAGCGGGGCTGCTTTGATAAGCGAAAGAATCTGGAGGGAGATTCACGTATGATGCCGAACGACTGCGAGGGACCCAGTCTGGGTCATCTGGTAGTGAGCGTGTCGGCGAGCCGCGGGATGGCGAGGTTGGCGGACGGAAGTTGTCGGGCTGAGATACGTAGCGGCCTCGAGTTGGGCGGTAGGCGAGATATTGTGATGACGGAGGCGGTGTATGAGGCTGGCGACTGGCCGAACGAGAAGCCGCGGGTGAATCACGGCGAGACGGTGAAGGTGTGTAGCGATATGCGGGAGGTATTTGGTACCCCAGTGGTGTATGAGTGGCTACGCCGCCGGGCCCTGGAACGATGTAGCCAGGTCCACTCGAAGGGCCTTCATATGTAGGTGTGTTCTCTCCCGAAGACGGGGTAGCTTTCCTACTTGGCTTTCCCCCTCTCGGCTTGGATGTTGGCGAGGAAAAGAAGCCGCGTCCGCCCTTTTTGATTCTGTCTCCAGACGCACTGCCGATGCTTGCTTTGCGCTCTTTCGTGTTTGCTTTCGCGGGAGTTTGTGATACGGGTATCTCTTGCTGTTGCGGTAGTGGTTGCTGTCTCGGGTGTAGACCACGGCGTTGGAGAGCTTCAAGCTCTTGCCGCGACAGTTTGACGTTCGCCTCCCCTTGCAAGCGCGCCCAATCAATTCTTTCCAACGCCCGCCGTACCAGCACTTCCTCCTTGTCCCTCATAGCCAGCTGTGTTGCTGCTCCATATCCCCCTTCGGGGTCATCCTCATCATCCAAAAAGTCATAGTCCTCCGAATATGAAACATCGTCATACGCCAAGCCTCTATTTTGCACCCGAGAACCGATGTCGTATCCCGTAAACCGAAGTTCATCCGAAACAAATCCAGTCCTGTACGCCCGAGAATTCAACCCAACGCCCTGCCCATCCTCTTCATAATTATCAAGTTCTTGAAATCTTTGTTGTGCTTCCCATTCCTGCATCTGCCTCTCATAGTCGGCTCTTCTTCTATTCCTCCGAACAACACCTCCTGGTGGTCTTCCCCATGGGGCCATCCCATATGGAGCTCGCGGCCGACCACCTAGACCGCCTCCTCGGAAAAAGCTGACTCGATAGGTTTGTCCATGAACGAGGCATGGCCCAGTACAGTGACACCGGTAGCGCCAATAAGCCAAAGGACGGTGCTTATGGGGGAGGCCCAGATTCCGAGAGGCACAGAGATAACGAAGAGACCGGTATATAGTTGAGATGTTGTTGCCCGTGCAAATCCTACGTCGAGATCGGCTCCACCTAACTTGCCTATGCCCCACATACCACCTACGACAAGAATGATGACAAAGAGGAGTAGGAGGTTGGTGAGGAGGCTGTAGATGCTAAGCATGCAGAAAACGACGGCATAATTACTTGAAAAGTATCCCAAGTTGTAGTTGACTCTGCTTTGCATTTCGGCGAAGTTTTGAGGCTTCGACAATCTTTTGAGGTCGAGAAATTCGGAGATGGGTTTGAGGTTGGTGAAGCGGGCGGTTAGTGATTGCGCTCGCACGCTACCCAACCGTTCAGAGAAGTTCAGCCGAGACGTCAAGGCGTCTATAGGTATGCTTATTCGTGACATTGTGGGCGGTGAAGTGTCTGAGTGTTTGTCGCGAGTCGATGTGTGTAAGTTGGTCCTTTTGACGAGTCGCGTGCGTTGAGAAGCAGTTTGAGGGTTGAGAGGAGGTGTACTTTGGATTTTAGTCAGCTTTGCCATTCATCTGTGTATTATTCAGCGCCCACATACAAAAGAGTGAATACCTGGCTATAAGCGAGTTGACTTAGGGTTGAATGTGGAAGGAATGACTGTTGAGTCGGTATTGGTAGCAATATGTTAAGTAATGAAGAAATCCCCAGGCTCAGCCCCTGATCTGCTTCCGTCCGTCTTCACCGCACCCGAGAAGGTTTTCGCCGCTTGCGGGCCGTCTCGAAGCCGGGTTTCTGATATTCGTCGTTCCACGAGTATCAGGGGCTGCCGCTGTTTTCACAACAAAATTCATTCAACTGCTCTCACCAACCTCAACAGGCGCTCTTCACAAGTGCAGCAAGCTCCGGAGACAACAGAGTACCTTGCATACTATCCTGCAGCCTGAAGGAGCGCAGCGCCTCCACCGTTCGCCTCGTTTCGGCCTAAAGCGATCCATTGCAGCCTAGCCATGTATACGAAGCCTTGCTGAGCTGATTCTGTTATGATTACGTCGCACTCGTCATCATGAGGCTGTTCATCCTATTATCTCTTTGCGGGCTGCTAGCCGTGGTAGCAGGATGGACCGCTGAAGGTTCGTATGGAATATCATTGAGACGGGCTGAGCAGTTGAATGCTGGTCCGCTTCCCGAGGAGCTACTCTTGACGCTAACGCTTTCTTAGATCATGAGATCTTCCGTCTACGTGACGAGGTAGAAGCCTCCGAAGGTCAAGGGGTCACATTCTACAACTTCATCGGCGTGACTCCCACTGCCACGCAGGAAGAAATCAACACCGCCTACCGCAAGAAATCGCGCCAGATACACCCCGACAAAGCACGCCAGTCTTTCGAAGCGTCCTACGCCAAAGCCACTCCCAAAAATAAGCCTGGTACAAAGAAGGGAAAGCCTGGCGTCACAGTTCGAAAGAGACCAAGTGCCAAGGAGATCAAGGAGGCTACCAGACAGGCTGGTGAGCGATTTGCTAGGCTAGGCATTGTTGCGAACATCTTGAGGGGTCCTCAGAGGGATCGCTACGACTTCTTCCTTCAGAATGGATTTCCGAGGTGGAGAGGCACCGGATACTACTACGCGCGGTTTCGTCCAGGTCTTACGTCGGTTCTACTAGGCCTGTTCGTCGTGGTTGGAGGAGCCGGCCATTATGGAGCGATGTACCTTGGCTGGAAGCGACAGCGAGAGTTTGTCCAGAGATACATTCGTCATGCTAGGCAGACAGCTTGGGGCGACGAGCTTGGGATTCCAGGTGTTCCAGGGATGACGAATCTCGGCATCGATGGAGGTTTACCGTCAGTAGGGGATGCAGCAGTAGGTGCGAATGGAAATGCTACAGGAGCTGCAGCAGCGAACAGAAGACAGAGACGATTGCAGGAAAAGGAAAGCAAACGAAGTCCTAAGGATGCCAAGGCGGCCAACTCTGCGCGGAATTCGGGTATCAGTACGCCGGTTGAAGCGGAGATTACGTCTGGTCCACGAGGTACAAGAAAACGGGTCACGGCAGAGAATGGGAAGATTTTGATTGTTGACTCGGCCGGTAATGTCTACCTTGAGGAGACTACGGCAGAGGGTGACACTCACGAGTATCTGCTTGACGTACGTTTCAACGTCGTTACCCTTTCTAGCGAGGAGAACATTGCTGACATTTTGTGTCCAGGTCGATGAGATACCAAAGCCCACAATATGGCAGACAGCCGTGTTTCGCCTCCCTGTGTGGATCTACAATCGTACCCTAGGCCGAGCTCTGGGCAAAACTACCGAGAATGTCGGCGCCGAATTTAACGTGGCTGAAGTCAAAGATGAGGATGATTTGATCGACCACGCGAAGGCTGCCAATATGAACGCAGAAATGAGGAAGAGGCGAGCCCGAGACCGTATTCGACCTCAAGGTTGATTGCGCGAGGTTTGTTCTGGTATGCGTACTAGCGTACGAGTTCAGTAACTCCCGACTGGGTGAAAGTAGGCACCCCGGAATGTGTGCCTGGTATCTCATAACAGCAAAGTTCAGGCTCGTCCTTCACATCGTTACCATCGAAACCTACTTTCTTACTCTTCTTAGAGGCTACTTTCGCTTCTTCTCCCATCCTCTCTCTCGAGACCTCCATGCATCATGATTCCAGTCCGCTGTGTAGAGACGATAACTTCTTCTGGACGTCCACCTATATCCCAAATTACATAAACATCTTGGCGACGTTCCACAAGCTCTCCAAACCCCCTCCTCCTCCTGCTCCGCCAAGCAGTCCTGCCTCCCGCCCAAACCCACCATCATAGCCATACCCCCGACTCCCATAGTACCCCTCGAACGCCCTTCTCCCCGCCGCCGATCCACTCAGCCACGGCGGCAGCCGCACCCCAACGCCCCTCGCCACGCTCGCCAGCGCGCCCCCCGAAATGAGCGGCATGACGACCATGAAGAACAGCTTCATCGGGTTCCGCCGAGCGTACTCGTACAGATCCCGGAGAAGACGTTTGATCTTGCGGATGAGGAAGGATATGTATCCGTCTCGGGGACGACGCTTGTAGTAGGAAGGGGAAGAGCGGGTAAAGGGGTTGTAGGAGGAAGAGTGAACGGAGGAGGGGGCGCGGTGCGAGTGCGAGGAAGGGCGGATGGAGTAGGAGTCGGATTTGGCTCGGGGGTGGGCCGAGGGCGGGACGAAGAACCCGTCGCTGGTGGTGTCTTGGGAGGTGTGGTGCGAGGCGGAGGGCGTGAGGAGCCCCATTGGGAAGGCAGACGGGGAGGAGAGGCAGTAAATAGGCTGAGGTATTGCTCTGGATTCTGCTTTTGGAGTGTTCGTGTAGATGTTCGGGCACGGCTGTGGATTGTAGCGGTGTACGGACGGAGTGGTTGGGGGGATGCGAACTTTTACGCAGGAGCAGATTTATGTATAGATTCTAAGCCATAATGAGCTTTCAATTGATGCCGTATGGTGAGCCGGGAACTTTTTCCGGCTTTGGCTTCGGTCGCTGAGAGTCTTGGGGAGTGAATGCTGACCCCAATGCCTCGCTAAACTTCTCGCTGCGAGAAGCGGGACAGTTCACTTGGCGAGTGAGCGCTTGCCGCACGTGCTTCAAGCGCCAGCCGCACAGATACGTCATCAGCTGACGAGCCCAGATAACACGGTTGAATTGAGGGATCTAACGAGCATCTTGGAAAGCAGCTGCCTACCATTCCTACTGCTCCGTCTGGCTACAACATCACCATCAACCTTTACTCGACCTTACATCGCTAGTGTCTCCATTGAATCGGTTATAGCTCACCTTACTCCAGACTTACCTCGCGTTCTGTCCGATTCATCTACAGCTGGCCTCTTAAGAGGCGCATACCAACATGTCGAGTAAGCTACCATATCAAATTCAAGTTGACTACTCCGGATGGCTGACCTCTCCGTAGAAGCTCAACCAGACTACTGTCCGTCCTCCCCACTACAGCTTTCCCTCCCCTCTTACCACATCCTAACCTCCCTCCTCTCCGCACAGACTCTATCCTCTCCGTCTCCTCCACCGCAACCCCTCAACAAATCCGCGAAGCCTACAAACGCGCCGCCCTAAAACACCACCCTGACCGCGTCCCGACCGACTCGCCCGACCGGCCCAAACGCACCAAGAGATTTCAGCTGATAAACGACGCCTACTACACCCTCTCCGACCCCACGCGGCGGCGCAACTACGACATCTCGCGGCAGTTCCAGGGCTTCACCTCCTCCTCCAACGCACCGCAATCCCCACCGGGGGGTTTCGGCGAGGACGATGAAGACGTCGATGAGGAGATCCCCCGCCAGAACACGAATACTGGTGGTGGATGGGGCTCCTTCTTCGGCTTCGGCTCCTCGCGACCCGCCGACTCCGCCAACAACAACAATGCCAACCACGCAGCGGCAGACGACCCCTTCGCCTCCGTCTTCGAAGAGATGCTGCGCGACGAAGGCCTCGCCTCCGCAGGTCCCGACGGGACATCCCAACCCACTTCAAAGTTCTGGTCCCTAGTGGGCGGGCTTAGCGGCGGCGCGATGGGGTTCATCGTCGCAAACCTGCCCGGCGCGATCGCTGGCGCGGTGGCAGGGAACAGACTTGGGGCGGTGAGGGATGCCAAGGGAAAGAGCGTGTATGGCGTTTTCCAGGAGCTGCCGCAGGGGGAAAAGGCGAGGTTGTTGGGGCAGCTGGCTGCGAAGGTGTTTGCGCATGCGGTGGGGTCGCCGTAGTGTGATTATGAAGGGGGAATGAAGGGAGAGGGTGTTGGCGAGAGGCTGGTTGGTATGGTGAGGAAGGGACGGAAAGGGATAGAAATGGAAGGGAAAGGAACGTGGTCAGGAAGTGAGATACCCAAGGAGAATTGCAAGCGGAGCTCTCCTTTTTCGTTTGAGGGGACTGCCAAGCGGCGTCCACTTTACGTTGTTTTAGGTAGTTGGACAGGAACTTTGATCAAGTCGTCAATTCGAGCATAATGAACCCTCGCGCATGTCAGAACTTGTTATCCGAGAAATTACTGAATAACCGGTATGGCTTTATCAGTGCAATATGGAGTCCTCAGGGAACTAAAGTGGTAGTAGAGGTGAGTCCCGCCATACTGCTCGATTATGCCTTTATCTAGCTCTTCTAGCTCTCTCCTCACAATCTCGAGTAGCTCTATTAATTCCACGGAGGTGTCGATCCAAGCGGGAAGCGATCGACATGGAATTATATACGAATAGTACAGCAGCGTGAGCCCTCCCTATATAGCGACCTAAAATCCACAAACCCTGCCAAGCGCCTGCGCTCAGCCGTAAACCCGTACTCGTTACCCATGAATAAATGTTACAGTACAGTACAGCGCGTTGGTGTGGTATATATTGAGCCAAAATTTGAAAATAGTAACAGTGAGTTCGAAATATGTGGGCCCGCTCTTCCGTGGTTTTGACGTGTCTGAAACTACACTTCAACACAGCAACTCGACTCGAATGAGCCGGGGCTCTTGAAGTTGACGGTCAGGCATCGTGTCGCCCGATGCAAGCAATTCCAGCGAGCAGCTAGTCCTAGGCAGTGGTAGAGTCCTTTCGATCCGTCTCCGACAGCCTCGCCAGTTTTTGGAGGGTATTTATGAGCCCTACCATCATCACGTTAGCCATACTTCCTTCTCATACACAAGGGACCCCTTTTCTCTCCCAAGGACAAGAGGACTCAAACTCACCAGTAACGCCTTGCGGCAACGTCGCCATCGCCTCTGTGCTCCTCTTCCCCAAACTAACCGTCATCACATCCCTAATCTCCCCACTTCCCCCATCCTCCTTATCCCCCTCCTTCCCCTTCCCCAGCCCATTAGCCCACCGAAAGATAACCTCATCCGCCCTATCATCCCCCGCCACAAATAGCCAATCCACCTTCTCCCTCCCCTCCTCCTTCTGGTTCTTCTCCTTCAGCTTCCCAAAGATCATCTTCGCCGCACTACCCTTACTCCACTCCAGACTCTCCACGACGACGCTGTTATCGATCGGCACGGCATGCACCTTCTGCGTCTCGCATGCCTCGTTGATATGATTCGCGCAGTCCCCAGCCTGCCGTTGCGCACCCTCCAGATCCGGCGTCTTCTCGTAGTGGAATATGAGCGAGCAATGCCGCTCCTCGATCCAAGAGCCTTCGATGCGTTCGTGGTAGTAGGACAGGATTCCCGCTACGCCCTCTTTCCATTCGGCTACTTTGTCGGCATCGGCGAGCCCCAGCCACTCGTCCGTTTCGAACTCCTTGATGAAACACCCGTTTTCCGCGATGACGCCAAGACGGGTGACTTGCGCGAAGAGACGGTCGAGCTCTTCGGGCGTCCGCCCGGACATGACATAAACTACGTTCCGCTGGTCGGAGAGGAGGTCGTTGAGTGTATCGATGACGCGTTGTGGAGAGGTGGGTATTATCCGGGTTGGAGCGCCGTACGACGCCAGCGTGCCTTCGTAGTCGAGCATAAACAAGCGTTTCTGCGCTCTCTTGTACGAATTCGAGAGTTTTTGGAAGTTGAGACGCGGGACCGATGTTGCATCACGCGCATAGTGCTCTTCGTGAACCTTTCTTAGACGGTCATCTAACATTCTAGCCCACCGCGCGCCAGTGTTGTGCATGACGACCTCTCGAAGCCTGTGATACCGCTGCTCCTTCTCTTGCGGCTTCATCTCGAGTGCCTTCTTGATCGCATTTGAGCATTGTCGGTAG
Source organism: Lichenothelia convexa (assembly GCA_021030975.1). Classification (NCBI taxonomy): domain Eukaryota; kingdom Fungi; phylum Ascomycota; class Dothideomycetes; order Lichenotheliales; family Lichenotheliaceae; genus Lichenothelia; species Lichenothelia convexa. The sequence goes on along the minus strand of JAGFMK010000046.1, from coordinate 15,138 downwards.
TCCCACGGATTGACAGGTAACATGCCTTTATTCCCCAAGATAGAAGCGCTTCCAGTGAATTCGGACAGTATGAGTGGACCATACTTCTTGTCCCCACCCTTGCCGTCCTGGCAGAAAAGATACTCGTGGCTAGTAAGATTCATACCCTCGCGTAGACTCGTAATCAGCAAAGCATCCGCAACACTCAGGAGAGCTATGTACTGCGGGAAAGCGATATCCTGTTTTAGGAAGATCAAAGGTTGGTGAGATAGCGTCGAAAAAGTAGAATTTATGCGGGTGACGATGTCGGAAACGGTTGATTCGAGTTCGGCTTGTTCTGTTGTCGATGTGGCTACCTGAATAAGAACAACCTTATCTTGCCATTCGGGGTTCGTGTTCAGGAAAAACTCGTAAGCCAGAAGTTTCTGACGAACGCCCCTGATGTGGTCAAGTTTGTCCCGAGCGACGATGAGACGCTTGCCCTGATACCGTTCTTGCAGATGCTGGACGGAGCGCGACACAATGGGATCCTCACGAGCCAGTGTCAGCGACTTCGGATCGATACCAATCGGCATATGCGTAACGTTGACGAAGCGATCGTCGAGATTAACGCCTTCGGTTGTAGCCTCCACCACGAGCAAGCGACTGCAGGTTTGCAGAAAATGCTGTGCGTATTCTGGTGTTTGAAAGGCAAGAAGATTCGCTCCTAGCATGCCCTCGAGTAGTTCCTTTCGTGCCGCAAGACATCTGAAGACTTCCGATGATGGGAACGCGGAATGCAGGAAAAAGCCAATCTTCGCGTCTGGCAGCTTCTTTCGAAGCATCCCGGGTAGAAGCAGAAGATGGTAGTCATGGATCCAGATGGTATCATTGCGCTTGTAGCTCGCCACAATCTTATCAGCAAAACATTGATTCATCTTAACGTAGAATTTCCACGAATGGTCTAGGTACGCCTTGTTCTTCGGGCTATCGGGGATTTGGTAGTGGAAGACAGGCCAGAGGATAGTTTTGCAGTAGTGGTTGTAACCCCCATCAAAATTCCCGTCATCGACGTAGACAGTAAGGGCTTCATGCTCGTTGTTCATCTTATCTTGAATATCCTCCTTCGCTTGATCGCCCAATACATCCGTCGGGAAACCCAAAGTGCCCACCCACAGCTTCTCCAGTCCTTCGTCTGCAGCTGCTCTCATGGCGTTGAACAGACCACCGTTGCCCTGCAGGGCTGGCTCAATCTTCCAGCTCATATGCGCGTAGTCCGTATCACCACTTCCCGACCTTGGCGTTGGTGGCTGCCTCAGCGACTTTGGTGACGGTCTTCTGGGCGCCGCCCGTTTGGGGGCCCCTTGATCCAGAGCATACTTGAGAATGGTGCTGGGTGGAGTTTGACCGGGTTTAGCTCGAGGCTGGTTCAATAGACGGCCTTGACCCCATTCCGGGACGTGTGCATCGCTGCGCGCCATAGACCCAGGGTCGAGAGCTTTAGGAAAGGTAGCACCGGACACCTGTTGGCTGAAGAACTCATCGTGATCGGCTCCCGGCGTCCGTGGTGGAGTGGTTGTAAGCTGGTTCGCGAACAAGCTAGGAGTGCCATCAGGGTTGGCGGAGGCTTTTCGACTCACGGGAGGAGGTGGACTGGGGGAGCGTTCGGGCGCGTCGTTAGAGCTGAAGTCGGTAGTGTAGGGGAGGAAGCTGAGACAAGCTGGTCAGCAGTTGTGACAAGTCAATTCGAGAAAAGGTGGTTTAATGGTGCATGCTGTCGGCTCGGTGTGAATGTTATACATACAGGTGGACGACAAAGGTCGTCATCTTACAGCACACGAGCGCAGACCCGGATTGAAGTAGGGACGCGAGAAAGTAGGTAGGTTAGGCAGTAAGGAGCGGACACGGCTATTAGAATAAGTGTTGTGCATGTGAGAGTTGCGTGGGGTGAGAGAGAGGAAATATTATTATTAGAGCAGTGACGAAGCTCCGGTGTAATGATGGGCTTATGGGCCCCTCGACTCTATATGAAACTCAGGAGGGCTGTGTGGATGTCGGTAACGATGTGCAGGGCGCAAACATCGGCATCGCCAATTGTACCTTGCCGTGCTTGCTTGCTGCTTGCCATACCGAAGCCCTGTTTGCGGCTGCTTTAAGGAAGCACACAGCTCGCTACCTCGCTTAGATCTATCACAGTTGTCCGCAATGTGATTCCACCTCCCCGACGTCACCTTGGCACTCTCTCGGCAGGCATACAGCTACATACAGTACGGAGCAAGGCTAGCATTCCCCGCGTTCCGCCTGCGCGTCACAGGCTGGAGCTTTCGTCCGGCACTTTTTGGAAGATGTGCGGACCTACCAAGGTAGGTATGGTTCGCTGCCGTAGGAACACCTATTCCCACATAGCTTAGCATGCACTATTACGTGCAGCTTGGCAATGCGGAGGACGGAAATCATACCGCATGTAAGCGAGCGGGAACACTCACCGGAAGAGTCCGGCTCCTTTGCTGTATGTTTCGTCCAGTAACATCAACAGTGGTACCTGTTACATGACGAATGATATAGGATTTCCACTCGGACGCGCGGTTACGTGGCCTCCGTCTGCTTGGTTCCCTCAATACCTAAATGGGGTACAGCCTGGGGTTGGGAGCCACCCGCAAACACGAGTTCATTCGTTAACGCCCTGGGACTGTTCAGAACGAATGTCTCCTGCCCTTATTATTGTTGCACCCCTGTTCCGAGTATGACAAGATTGATGCCCAGTACCACGTAGAAGGTAAGATAGCCCAACACTGTCGTCATCAGACCCAAATCTTGAGATCCAATTCTGCATCTACATACCCAGAGCTTGTCCTCTACAAACTCCAAGGTTTTAACTTGCCATTCTAAAGACTCCCAGGACCATTCACAATATGACACATAATTAGGTTACCTCTGCGTGGCGCAATCGTACCACAAAAACAACTGATCACGCTCCCATTGTGCATCTCCGTCCTCATACCTTTTGCAGGAAGACTGGGACGTCGCTCAAGTCAAGCCCATGCTGTACGCTGTACTGTTGGCTCTTTCTGCTCGCCTCGCTCCAGATGCTCCTCGTGCCAGCACTTCCGCCAAATCCGAACCCATGCTCGTAGTCGTACTCGAATCCACCGTTGTACCGATCGAAGATTGCCTCGCCGCTTGACTTTGACCTCGCAAGCTCTGGCCTTCGTGTGCTGGCAGTGTTTCGGTCATACCCGTTGGCCTGAAAAGCTTTGAGGCTTGGAGTAGGGCTAGGCGCCGGCGTGACTTTGGCAGGGCTGCTCTTACCCGACCCTTGCTTCTCAGTAGCGGTTTTCTTCACCAGTCCCTGTCCAACTGACTGTCGACGCTTGCGCCATAACGCCGCCTCCGCTTCCCAATCGATCGGCTGAGGACCTTGTTCGGGGGGCCTGTTGTTTTGAATCTTCCTTGGTTCTTCGACAGCGTCACGTGCCGGGGCTTGGTAAACCACGACTGAAGGGGGTGCGGACGGCAGCATTGGAGGAGGTAATATCTTTGGTTCATGTTGACCTGACGGCCGCCGCCCGGACACTTCACCTTGCTCAGAGGCATCCTCAGCGGACTTCCTCCGCTGGCCGTCTGTGTAAGATGCTGGCCTGCCTTCTGCGTCTTGCCTTGGAGGCGGACGTGGCGGATGGCTCGTAGAATGCACCGAATCCCAATAGTCCGTGAATGTCGCGTTGTGCGTGGCTTGCTGATTCATGGCACTAGGGAGGTAGCCTTGCTGCTGGAGATGGCTTACCAGGCCGGCATCATGCAACGCAGGCGGGTGCCTAGGCTCCCCTTCTAATTCGAATCGCTGTGTTGTCGATTCATGGGGATGAATTGGCTGCTGTCTCGATCCAGCTGGTGCATCCGCGCTTTTTGATATATCATTACTCTTTCTAGGTACAACGGGTCTTGTTTTCTGTTGCTGAGGCTCTGGCGTAACAGAGCGGGATCTTTCCATTGAGTGACTATTGGGCAGAGCCGGAACAGGAGGTACGTCCAAGTGACTGTTAGGCCGGCTATTTCTACTCCCAGCATCCCATGCATCGTGGTTCCCTTCATGGTAGCTCTTTGGACGAGACAAGCTTCTGGTAAGGCGAGTATTCTGTAGGTCGTGGCTTCTCCGTCTAGCAAACTCGGCTGCCATCTCTTCATTCATCATCATTTTAGGCCTAGGGAAGAAGGCGCCCATCTGGTGAGGATGCAGTATCTGCTGCGGAGCGACCGGTGTAGATTTAGGCCGGCCTGTCCTCATTGCGATGTCGTAGGGTGATCCTCCCAGTTGATACGCTACATTTCCAAAGTCTGCTACTCCGTTCATAAGTTGTTCTTCGGCGTAACTGGTACCCTCTTCAGCATCCGGCGAATCTTGCCTAGGCTTCAATTCGCTAGTCTTCGGCTGGTTTGATGTAGAAGTGAATGGTTTGCCAGCACTTACTTTCCTCGAAAACCACGAACGTTGGACTACATCTAGCTTCACGGGCTCCAGAGCAGAGGCCGGAGCGGAGGGCTCTGGAGCAGGAGCAGGAGGCTTGCTTGATGGACTAGAATGTTCAGCTGGTGCTAGTAATGTCTCTTGAGATGAAGTGGGGGTCGAAGCCTCAAGCTTATGCGTTAAACGTTCCGTAGAAGGATCAAGTGACAGCCGACTGAGGAACTTCTGTGCTACGTCGTCCGGTACACCAGGGATGTACACCTTCTCACTGTTGTTCACCCCTTGCGCGCACATGGAAGCCGTAAGAACAGCATGAGACAACGGACGCGGTTTCTGAAGTTTCTTCGGGACGTGATTGAGATCCGGTTTCGAACCCTTCTTTCCAATCGCCGCAGAGATTACATTAGGGCTTGAATCGGCCAGGGGCGACAACGGCACGTTTTTCTTTGACTCTTTTCGGAATGACTTGGATCTGAGACGCTGAAAACGCGAAGGTGACTTCTTCAACGGCTGTGCAACTTCATCGGCGATGTTCTCGCTCCTTAGATTCGACGGGGGAGGCGTGTGCCGAAGCATTTCCTGCAAGTTATAGAGGCTACGGGTTTCCGAATCTACAAAGGGTGACGACGTCTTTGAACGATCACTGTTATTCGGCTCAAAGTTGAGTTCCTGGCTCTCCCGGGTTGGTCCATTTTCCTGTGACTTCGTAGCTTGCGTTGTTTGAACCGATGTCTCTGAGTTATAGCCGCTGTCGGTTTGTACCAAAGAGACGCGGTTATCATTCACAGGATTTCGCATCTCATCACCGTAGGTTGATGACGCTTCGGATTGTCGTCGCAAATGGAAAGCTGCCGGTCCGGTGAGCGTCCGACCAAGGACTCGCTCGTTGCGGGCTTGGTGATATGCCTCGCTCGAACTATAGGCAATGTTGGGTCCAGGGGTGAGCGCGGGCATTGCGGGAAAAGGCTCAAGCATCGGCATTGCCAATAGAGGTTCAAGTGTCGGCAATGGTGGCAGCATGTCGGGAACTGCTGGCAAGGGTTTCGGTGTGTCATCCCCAGACACCATCAGCTCAGCTCGTGGATCATGCTCAATCGGACTTATCAACGAAGCAAGAGTGAGTGAATTGGCTCGAGTGTACGGACTCGAAGAAAGTTCCGCCATGTAGTCCAGAGCAATAGAGGAAGTCACGTCTGGTGAACAAACATCTTTCGGCGCGTAATCGGGCCCAGAGAGGTATATCTTGTCCGAGTCTGAGGGGCTGAGACTTCTTCGGACCACTGGAGGAGCGCTCGCCTTCTCCATGGGAGGTTCAAAGTTGGAGTTCGTATTGACTGTAGACCGCGACTTGTCCATCAAAGGTGCCTTTGAAGGAGGACCGTCGGAGGAATGCGTTCGAGAGTCCTCCGCACTTACGCGTCCCTCTGATGCTGTGTAATAACCATCCTCGACTTGCATATCAGGGATCGTCAGGCGAGGAATAACCCCCAGCATCGGCGTTGCGGAGCGCTCAGGCGTGGCAGCTCCATTCATCACTCGAAGGGTTCCTAGATTCTTACCAATCCGAGCATAATCCATCTCCGCCGGCGTCATCGGTCGTGGACCAGGAACCTTTTCTCCGCTGCACTCATATTCGGCCGCTGACAGCCTAGCTACCGGCTGCTCTTCCTTGGTCTCTTGTTTCCAGAGGTTCCATTCTTGCTTCACGGGCTGAGCATATCGTATTGGGATCGGCTTCCGCAGAACATCGGTTTCGCCTCCCCGAGTGGCTAGCCCTGGGATATGCATGCCGCTACGGCGAGTAGTCGAGGTTCGCACAATACCATGCGCTGTTACTGATTCTACCGGTGATTGAGGGGCGGTGTCTGTCTTCTTCGTCGGCAGAAGTGCCTTATGTAACGCGATCAGCTCTTCCGGTGAAGCGGTCTTCTTGAGCTCCTGCAGCATATAAATAACTGCCGCCAAATCCAGCTCACCTCCCGGTTGTACCGTGGAAGACATTTGTGAGGCTGTAGCAGTATTCAGACTGAGAGAAGCCATTGTAGGATTGCTTGCTTGTGAGACCAGAGATCCTGATCGTGATATATGATCCGTCACAGTGCTGGCTAGTTCTGCCAAGTCACCCTTTTCCAGAGTCGACCTGGTCTTTTGCGGTGTTGAGTGTGCCTCAGCACAGCCAGAGATCTTAGAACTTAGCTTGTTTCGTTCGCTCTGCGTGAGGCTGAAACTGCCGGATGACGATGGCTTGAGGGTTTCGATGTGCTACGTGGGACTCGAAGAGTCAGACTGCTGTTCGTTGGCGACTGCGTTTGGAAACAGATTCGAGTGTGAGGAGTTTGTTCTTGGCTTGGAGAGGCGGTTCTGATCTTGTACGGAGAAGAAGGGGAATTTCCCATTCAGCAGTAGGTGGCTTGGTTATGGTGTATCAAGGAGGGTTAGCACAGCTACGGGCTAGGCTTTCGTGGTGCTATATCATGCAAAGAGTGAAGTGCATCAGGATGCCGAAGACGAAGTGATAAAGACAGCGAGAGAAGTTGGTGATAGAGAAGGTCTCTAGCCTAGTTGACCACAATGTCGGCCAAGTTCAGGGTAATGATGATGGGTAGCTGATCCCTTCACTCTATCGGAAGGGCAAGAGCGGGAACTGTGGAGGAACACGAGATCATGAGCATGGAGTAACGATGCAGCGCTTATGATTGGTAAATTTACAAGGCGAGGAGTGCAACCTGCAAGGCAAGGCAGATGGCAGGACAAGTGTGGGCCAGGTGGTTAGGTGGTAAGGAATACGGCTCCGTATGGAGGGAGCACCGCAATAATCACCTGGGGCATGCATATGTCCGGAGTACCGTAAACAAGGCCTTTGAAGCAACAGGGATTTATCGTCTACATCCTTGTTTTAAGACCGTTAGATGTGGCTTTGCTCGCTGATCTATGCCGGATCAGTTTCAGTTCGCGCCCGCAACGACCTGAAAGCGAACCACCAAGGTTTCATAGTAAATCGGCGGCTAGCTGTTGCGCCACGATTGAACCTTAGGGCCAGCAAAAGGTGGCTGGTTCTGCATAGAGCCGTTCATGGCCGCCCACGACCGGCCCCCGCAAATTGCAAGTAACGAGGGCGGGCATATGATTAAGGTATGTACCACCTATATCTAGCTGCCTAATAATGCTGCTTGGGCGAACTCCCTAGGATTGTGACAAGGCATGGAGACCGTGAGTCTTCCGCCCCCCGTGTACTCCGTAACTACCTTATGATGGGCCAGCAAGACCCATAGATTACGCAACCCCAGACCACCAGAAACCCGCCCCTCTCTTCCGTATGTAAAAGTCCGGAGGTGGTCGCGTTGTGGGCTGCCGCTCCATATGACAGCCATCCCGCCCGTTTCAGATCGCCAGTTCGACGCTTACTCAGCCTGAAGACGGAGCCTTGCCCCACCGCTGCACTTACCCCACATTCACATGCTCTCGACACCACAATGGACAACTACACCAACGCATTCCACTTCCTTGATCTGCCTCTCGAGCTGCGTAATCTCGTCTATTCATATGTGATTCTTTCCAACGTCAGAGAAGCCCCTACTTTTTCAACAGATGTAGGTGACCGCAGATACGAGCCTGGCAAAAGAAACGAAATCCGCTACGAACTCAAGCCAGCACCGATTGCTCCTTATGGCCTTCTCTGCTCTAATCGCCAAATCTCCGTCGAAACGCGTAAAGCTATAGACCTTGCCAGACGCCGATATGGCGTTGTCCACGAACTCGACTGCATGTTCGACAACCTCACCCTGTATCCCACATGGACTTCCGTTCCTACAGGCCTAAAAGACATCCAACACCTCGAGTTCAACATCCGTCTGTCCCGTTTGTCGTCGAAGCTACCACAGACTCATGACACGTCGAGGATCCTCACCACAAGACTGCTGAGACTACTTTCGCAGTTCTTACTGCACGGTTCGCAATTCACGCATGATCGACGCATGGAGCACCCACGGCCGGAGGTGGAGTCGTTGACATTCAAGTTCGACAAGACGTTGCTGAATGCCCAAGGACCATTTCTTCAAACGGTGTCTGCGGTTCACGATTGGCTCGAGTGCTTCGGCAGCACCGGGTTGCTTTTCGGCAAGGTCAAAACTCTGTGGCTTCCCGCCGAAGGCTCTCTCAAAAGCACAACGTTCACTTTCACCCATCCGATAGCTGACTTTGTGGACGTCTCTGCGGAATGGGCGGAGTTTGGGTGGATTCCTGGGTGCAAGTACAACTGGAAGTATGAAGCTGAAGCATGCTGTGACGGCATCGGATGGCAGACATCATAAATCCTAACGGGATCTAAGCGTTGAGCTGAGTCGCCTCTTCGTAAATGGGGTTAAGCATTGAAGATCCAAAATCTGAATGTCGATCAAACTACGTCTAACGCTTCATTCCAGATGATGCTCAATTATGACTCAATGCTTGTGGACCCCACCACAAATATCAAAGTCTCGTCAGCACGTCGTCACCGTAGATATTGTGCAGATGTCCTTTGATGCGGAGGATGCTGCCTAGAATATTCATGCGACTTACTCCAAGTCGGAATTGTCTAATCAATGAAACAAGGCCACTTTCAACGGTCACACTGTGTGTGTAGTCCCGCTAATGCCGTACCAAGACTTGTGCACTTCACACATATGATGTTACGGAATGAGTGGCCGGCCATTTTTCAGCTTGTAACTAAACGAGGGCAGTGCGTTCATGAAGTATTGAGATGGAGTGGATCTGTGCCACTTTATAGTTGAGATATTGCACCTGAATATCATACCGGACCTCTTTCGGAAGCATGTCATAGTTGCGCAGCGTTCGTTAATTCCAGCGCAGAATGAACTTACTCAACGGCCAGTGGAAAGAAGCGTTCCAACCGTACAAAAACATGGACCGGTTGATATGAGAAATGCCCATTACAAAGTCCTTGGTTGACTATCTAGGCGTTGGCTAAGACTACCCCCACCCAATTTCCTCTAATGGAGACTTTTGGGAGCGTTGCTGCTTTACTCGGACAGTGCAGTAAACGCGGAGAATGAAACCAACCATGTCCATGCAACCACATCCACCCAGCAACAGTCCCTTCTATACACGTTACCACCTATGGTTGGTCGTCTCTCGGAAAGGCCCAGAGCCCAAGTCATAGTTCGTCGCCAAACTCGGTTGTGGTCTAACTAATCTGGTGTTGGCTCCAAGATGGTTCCGCTCAATATCGTTGCCCAGCCGATTAACCGCCAATGCTCTGTTAACGTGTTAGCAGTAGGTCATCGTCCATTCCGGCAAAGTTAACTCACTCTCTATCCGTCTACTCAATGCGATTTTCTCTCCCACTTCCGTACACGCCGGACTCGTCAAACTCAGACGGGCTGCATCGCCCTTGACAGCCATAACCTTTGCACCGGTCGCCGTACTGCCGATGTTGACCATGAGGACTTCGTTCTTCGCAAGCTTAGCCACCTTGGCCTGCTTTCCGTCTGCGGTCTTAACACCCAGCAGACGCCGTAGAAGGAAGTAGTTGACTTCGAGTTCCGTGTAGATGGCTGGTAATTGGCCCTTCAACCCCAAGACGAAGCCTACCAAACGATCTGCTCGACATAGGGTGGGGTCCACACGGGTTCCGACACCTAAACATGCAATTAGCCTTAGTTTCAACGATTGCATGAAAACCATACCAATTAGACCACCAGGCACAGCAAACTTGAGGTCGTTGTGCTCTGCAAATAGCGATACAACCCGACTGTAGATAGGTTTGCACTGAATCTTCCCCTGTTCATCCTTTGACACGATACCCGGCCTAATCTCAATCTCATCACCGAGCTTCAGAACACCTGTAAGTATACTACCACCTGCCACACCTCCTTTTAGCTCCTCGATTTCAGCACCAGGCTTGTTCACGTCGAACGAGCGGATGACAATCATGTGCGGTGCAGCCGTAAAGTCTCGGACAGGCACAGGAATTTTCGTGACGAGGTATTCGTTGATGGCGTCAATGTTAAACTTGAGTTGTGCTGATATCGGTATTATGGGTGAGCCATCCGCCACTGTTCCTCGGATAAACTTCAGAATGGACTGATAATGCTGTTCCGCTCCCTCTTCCCGCATCAGGTCGACCTTGTTCTGTAGGATGATGATGTGGTTCAGCTTCATAATCTCAATGGCTGCAAGATGCTCCGATGTTTGCGGTTGCGGACATGATTCGTTTCCTGCTATCAGCAGTAACGCGGCGTCCATGACAGCGGCTCCTGATAACATGGTGCTCATGAGAATATCATGTCCCGGACAGTCCACGAACCTGAACCCTAGTATTTAGCATCAAGACGACCCATATCTACGCGCTAAGACTTACGAAACGTGTCTCAGTAACCGATACGTGCCTGTACACCCCTCTCTCTCACATGGCGGATCAACCTCCTTTTCACTCTTGTAGCTCTTGTAGCATGTCGGTCTCGGACACTCCTCATTATCGCACTTGTAAATCTTCGCATTCGCATACCCCAGCTTGATCGTGATGTTCCTCTCCAGCTCATTCTTAAACCGGACAGTCTGCACCCCCGATATCGCCTTCACGACCGTACTCTTTCCATGCGCCACGTGCCCTATCGTCCCAATATTTATGGTCGCCTGGCGCGCTATGATTTCGGGAGAGAGCGGCGTGAGCTTGCTGACGTCGATGTCTTCGGGATTCGGCTGTGGAGGGAGTTCAGGGCGTATTGCGGCTACCGTTTCGACGCGCTGTGAGGGTTTTTTGAGAGCGGATTTCAGAGGCTTGTCCAAGGGTGCGTTGTCCATCTCTTCGATTTCAGACTCTTCGCTTTCATCGTGATCGTGATCCTGATCTCGAGTGGGCTCGACGCCCGGAGAGCCTGGAAGTGATTCCTCCTCTGAGTAGTTGCCATTCGTTGCCATGATTGCGGAGTTTTCAGGTCGCCTCTCGGTAGGATATTTATGAGGTAGGACCGTTGTATGTCCTTTGGTGCTAAGGAGACAGTGATAATGAGTCGAGGACGATAGACAGGTCCCGCTTTACTCGCTGGACTCTTTGCGTGAAATGGGACGGGAGTGTTACACTATGGCAGATTGTCTGATGACTCAGTCAGCTTGCAGTGTGGTGGCGACCCTCATGGCGCATACCTTACTGCTTGACACACCAAAGGCAGTTGAAGGTGGCAATTCAACTTCTGCTTGTGTTGTACCTTATCCCTCTTGGAGAAATAACTTATTTCATGTGGTCCAGCAATGGCAGGTGACGGTTGCGGGCCGGTGCAAGGCTGCCGTTTCACAAAAAATTCGTGCCAAGACATATGCTGTTCGCTCACACGTTGCAAAAGGGTCACATACTGGATCCATAGTGACTAAAACCCATATATTGAGTCGTGAAATCTAGTCCATAAATCTATAGTGGTATCCGCTTAACAACAAAAGATTCAAAAGATTCAACGGCATCGAAGCACCATTGTCTGCACCAAGCGGTACAAGATCTCCGCCCACAGCATCCACCAAATCGTGCATCCGGATTACACTTGCAAAGCACCGCCTAGTGATGAAAGAGCCGAATGCTTTGCTCGACGAAAGTGATTCCAAGCTTTTGCGCGGTAGAGAAGACAGCGGAGTCGTTCTGACTTCCACTCGGGGCAGCAATGTACTTCACGCCAGACCTGCTAGCTCGGAAGACATTGTCAATGAAAGGGAACTGGGAGTGGTCAGCAACCATCACGCCGGCCATTCAGGATAAGACTTACGAAGGCATCACTGCTAAGAGCGACCTCCGACAGTTTCTTTAGCCAGTCAGCTCTTTCCTCCTTCGTAAAAGGCTTAGGAACTTCCTCAAAGTTCTTCTCAAAATCTTCCCTTTCAATTCCTGACTCAGGAACTAATCCACTACACAGCAGGTCAATGGCGTTGCTCTTGTCTGGCCTCTTCACACCCTTCTTCCACCTCAGACTAAGGGCTCGTTCATGGAACCTCATCCACCAGTTGTCCGCCTTATCACCGGCTAACCTGGTGCAGTGAATACGAGACTGTTGACCGGCGCCCAGACCGATCACTTGCCCGTTCAAAGCGTAACAGACCGAGTTGGACTGCGTAAACTTCAAGGCGATAGTTGCAACAGTCAAATCCCTTAGAGCCGAGTCGGGCAGAGGTGCGGAATCTTTTGCTCCAATAATCGCGTTGAAAGTATCTTTCGGCGAGATGAGAGCATCATTTCGGTGTTGCGACAAGTGAACGCCAAACACCGTCCGTGTCTCCTGCGCTGGTGGTTCGTACGTGGGATCGATTTGCAAAACCAAATACTTGCCACCTTTCTTCTTCCGCAGTATCTCCAATGCTCCATCGGTATATGCCGGCGCGATGATTCCATCGGAAACTTCACGCGAAATTATTTTTGCAGTGACAACATCAACTTCATCAGACAATGCAATCATGTCGCCGAAACTTGACATTCTGTCCGCGCCTCTTGCCCTGGCGTATGCTTGCGCCAACTTTGAATGTTCCAAACCTTCTATGTCATCCACCATGTATACTCGCCTTTCAATTTCGTTCAAGGGAACACCAATCGCTGCCCCTGCTGGTGAGACATGCTTGAAGCTTGTAGCCGCTGGGTAATCCAGAGCCTTTTTCAACTCCCTAACAAGCGGCCATGCATTCAAGGCATCCAGAAGGTTGATGAAGCCGGGTTGTCCGCAAAGGACCTTGAAAGGTAGGCGGTCTTCAGTTATGTAGGCTGCGGCGTGCTTCTGGTGAGGATTTGCGCCGTACCTCAAGGAGAGGTGTTGCACGCCATTTCCAGCGTACTGCTTGCGGAAGAAACCTGAGATGGCCGTATCGTAGTCTGCCGTGAGCTCGAAAGCCTTCAATGCGAAACTTTGTCTTGTCTTCTCGGATATATCACCGTTATTAAGCTCGGTCAGGAAATCATGGTAGTCTTCAGGATCCGTGAGAATCGTAACCCGCGAATGGTTCTTCGCCGCCGCGCGTATGAGCGTAACACCCCCAATGTCAATTTCCTCTACTGCTTCCGGTATCGTGACTCCAATTCTCGCGATCGTGTCCTTGAAAGGATATAGGTTGCACACCACGTAATCCACCTTTTGAATGTTTTGGTCCGCCAAATCCTTCTCGTCTGATTCCAGCTCTCGGGCGAGGATGCCTGCATGGACCGCCGGGTGAAGCGTCTTGACCCTGCCTCCTAACATCTCTGGTGCTTTCGTGATAGCGGCCACATCTCTAAAGCGGAGAGAAAGCGCTAGTCAGCACCGTGTGAAGCTGATAGGAGGTACTATGCGCTTACTCTACGGGAAAGTTTGCTTCTCGAATCATCCTTGCAGTGCCCCCAGATGCAAGAATTCGGACATTGTTCTTGACGAGGCCATTGACTAGATCTAGCAAGCCAGTCTTGTTGTAGACCGAAAGAATCGCTAAAGCAAGTTAGTATTGGCAGTCTTCGCGTGAACAGAGTATGTACCTGTCTTCTGCTGCGTTTGTGTGGCCATTGTGTTTGATTGCTAGTAAAGACGCTGTATTTATGAGGCAGTCCCTTATGCGAATGCTCTCGCATAAGCTATTAGTTGCGCATTGTAGCAGGACTTCTTCGCCGCACAGTTACTTTTGCATATGTCAAAAAATGGAGAGCTACGTCACAGGGCATACCCTGATGTGCCTGAAGAGAGGGCGGGAGCGGGATAACCCTAGCCGAAACCAAGCCAAATCGTTTTCCCTATCCTGGATTTCCGCAACTCCATACAAACAAACGCTTAATATCACACCGGCTGATTCGCATTCATTTTGAGGTCTCCGTCACCACTGATGTTGAGAGCCCATGACAAATAATATATTGGTCGAGTGGAGAAAGATAGCGGCAGATCTTGGGTGAGTTCTCCTCCTTGCCTTCTCAGAGGGCAGTGGAAGGGAGCTCAATGATCTACCGAACAAAATGAGAATTCTGCCCCAGACTTCAACTGGTGACTTTCGGAGTAGGCGCTCGGAATCCTATTTCTCGTGGTATCGGTCTTTTCACGAGTTGGTTACTCATGGCCGTTCACTTGCAGGTCCCACATCTTCGAGAGGAATGCCGCATACGAGCTTTGCGATATCATTCTGGATTGCTTGAGTATGGACCCTTAGTAGACGTCGTAACACATGTTACGCATCTCTATTCAAGCGCCGAGACAACATGACACAAACAATTCTATCCGGTTTCAATGTTCAGATCATGTTATTTGTTGTATTGCTTGTTGAGATCAAGTTACTCTTCGACAAGACGCATACTACTTTGGGATCGATACATGAAAGAAGAGGTGAAAAGCGTCATCCGCTTCTTATCTAGCTATCCGAGGGGCGACTGGCTAAGTCAGCAGAGCCGCTTGTGATTCCCCGGTTGAGCTTATGCTCGGTTTGGGTCTCCACGCGTAGAATCAACTCATCTCGACCGATTACCTAGCCTATCGCCATCTCGTTTGCAATGTTGACAGCCGCCAGTACTAGCTTTTCGATGAAACCGGCAGGAATTCCAACGCAGGCGTCGTTTACCGCGCGGGGGCCTTGAACGGTGAGCAGGCCAGCACTGCTAGTAGGTTGGCTCACGCTCAAATAATGCCCAATCAATGCCCAATCTCATGTATAGTAGGCAGCCGTTCTTTCTTTGGTAGTATCAACCAATCGTTCTAGTCCGCATATGAACTCTAGGCCTGTGATATATTGTATGC